>OX578134.1:143720651-143875679 GCA_951213105.1 Amaurobius ferox
GAATACACTGCAGAAATGTTCTAGAATCTGAAATGAGAGCTCTGAAAATTTATACAGAAATATCAAGGAAATTTGAAAACTTAATTCTGTAGATATTCTCTAAACTTTTGATTTAGAAAAAGGAAAAGTACACTTTCGGATAACAAATGGCAGAATATCAGCTTTCTTTTCTACTTTAGAATCAAACACCTTTTGGTTGCCAGACCAGTGCTCTACCCATTAATTCTACTCATTTGCGTCTGAAAGTAAAATACATTGCGTGCCTAATTCACTTCACAGGAGTTCACTTTTTACTTTATTTAAAAGTGAAATCGAAACATATATAGCGCCTTACCTTCCAAAGTCAACTGAGCAGTTCCTTGAGCAGAGTGGTCGTTGCTTCTCACAAAACACTGATACATTCCTTTGTCCTCTCTCTGAACTGAATATATTTGAAGCACTTCGGAGCTGATAAGCTTCGTTCTTGCTGATGTGATAACAGGCTTTAAGTTTTTAGTCCATACGAGGGATGTTATCTGGGGTCCTGTAACGTTGCAGGTGAAAGTGACACTTATTCCTTCTTTGACAATCAGTTTGTCGGGATACACCGACGCTCGCAAATGTTCTGAAAATGAAGAAATGAGGAAAGTTAATCGTTTAGTGTTAAAATTATATTTAAAAAACACATTTTATTTATTATTTTTTGCAATCATTTTGTTAAAATACATCTTAATATAATAGTCCCAGAAGCCGTCTATAGAATCCATCATCCATGAACCGAATGAGCTCATATTAGAGCTCATAAGCATTGAACTGGATAAGTGTACGTTGGAAACTAGAAAATTTTGCTATATGCCGCAATATTGAAAACCACTGGGGTAATCTACACTCATTCATATATATATCGCAGTTCTCTTCAAATATAAAGACAATTGGAATCAGACGTATTGAATTTGCAATGATAGACAAAATAACTCATAAAATCGACACGTATTTGAAATTATATCCAATTTGCATTTTCAAACACTTGCGCGACTTAACGCATTGAAATACGTCGCCAGCTCACAGAAATCCCATGCAACTGAAATATGTAGAGAAATGTTTATTTTCTAGTCATGGGGTTAGTCTTACTTCTTTCAGCATAAAAATTATTCGTAAAACAAGCATTTAATTAATACATTAAAGCACATTTATCCTTCAATTTCAGTTTTCATTGAATTTCATGGGCTATTTAAAAGAAGAAAAGGAAAGTTTTCCTAATCACACGAAAATATAATCATCATCAGAGTAATCCAAAAGTGGCTTAACTAGTAAATTCCATGAATTTCCGTTGGATATTTTTCAGTTAGAATGGACACATGCATTGTACAGACAGACAGATATACAAACATACACACATACATGTAAACAGACATACCTACACACACACATACACACACAGACATCTATATACAAAAGTTAGGTTAAAAACTGTTTTCTTTATATTCCAAAGTACCAGGAAGGTTTAAATCTGTCGAAAATCTAAATTGCAATTTTCAACCACGTTATAATACCTTTTGCTATACATTACCATGTACTGTAGTTAAAGTAAAAATGTAAGAAAGGAAAATATTATTTGTTCACGAAAATGATGGACGACCAAGCCAGAAATGCTGTCAGATATGTTTAGATGTAGTAAAAACAAAATCTCAGGTTGGACGGACACATTTTTATCTTCCCTAAGCTTCAGCAGTTTCAACTGAAAGATTTAGGACGATAAACATCATACAAAATCGAAAGGAAATTCCTGTTTTTGCTCCTTTTTTAATAAGTGCTATTTCCAAGTTCAAACTTTATCTGCTTTTTTTTTTCAGTTCAATTTAGCTTCGGTTTTTTCCCAAACAACAATCAATAAATATTTCAAACTGGGAAGATATATGGTTACTTTTCTTATTTTTGGGAAGTAAGATAGATGCAGTTTTGAATTTAATCTAAAAATACGCCAGGAAAAAGGCATAGTTATTTTAGGTAGTATTTTCTACATGGTGAAGTAAATTCAAGAACTGTGTAGATTTATTTATTTACATAAAGTGTATTTTTAACAGTTATTTAAACTTCTAAAATATCTTTGCTTTATAGAATTCCAAATATTCTGGAAAACAACAAAAACATTGTGTAATTCATTGACTTATTCACGGTGAAAATTTAAAGAGTTTCTGAAGTTATCTGTATTGTGCTACCTGTTGAAATATATTTTAGAACATATTTTAGTATATCTAGAACGATTATTGATAAATCTGCAGAGTTCACTTAGACGATGACAGCTTGACTTCCTTCCCAATACTCAATGGTAAAATGCCACCTCGCCAGTACAAAATCCTTGGTCGATTTACGATGGGGGTAATACTGTATTTACAATGATGCCCGAACCAATTGTCCCTGCAGGTCAGTGCAGTACTGTTAAGGATCCAAAAGTGCCCAAGTGATAGTAGTACGGATCCAGTTAACTTTGGCATATTAGGCGGCAATTTCAAACGGGAAGGCCAACCACCACTCAGGATACTAACATGAGTAAAAATATTAGTATCAAGAGGCTAACCCGAAGTAGCAGGAGGTAGTCAGTCAAATTGTCAAGTTTTATTTCAATCTAAAATCAGTAAGAGGAGAATGCAGAATTATCTTCGAAGATAAGAGATTTTAATTCCGTCCCTGTAGCTCAGTTTTAGAGAGTCGGAAGCATGGTTTGATTCCCGGTTTGGACAGAAATATTCTTTACAACTCCTAATCAATTCCTTCATTCATTTTCGGTTACATACATAGTATTGTTTATTTACTATAACCTTTTTCAATAAAAATATGCCGGAAAAATTGCTATTTCTTTATCATGTTAATACGTACTTATCGTGAATTTATTTTAAAAATCGCTCTAAAATTTAAGAGTGGATATAGGAACAAGAAATATCAATCATGCTTAAAGCATTGATTATGAAACACTTTCCAACTTCAATGCAATTTTATTTAAACATGTCTAAAATGCAATACATTCCTCGGTAATATTTTAAAACTTATCACAATACTACATTGATTTATTATATTTGAAAACTTAAAGCTTCATCGAAAAAAAATGAACTTCATTCAAATGTCGGCATTGGAATATAAATTGCCTGGTTTAAACATCTCTAAAATGTGATACATTCCTCGGTAATAATTTTAGAATTGTCATAATACTACGATAATTTATTATATTTGAAAACTTCATCGAAAACAACTGAAATTCATTCAAATGACGTCATAGAAAAAATAACACGCCTGGCTCTCTCTATAAAAGCAATATTTCATTCATAAATAATTCCCCATTCATGTCACTCATCACAATACTATAATAATTTATTTCATTTAAAAATTAAGACCATGGAGCTACAAGTAATTAAACTCTATGCGTAAAACTTCATCAAAAAAATCGTCCTTATCTTTATAAAATCAATGGATATTTCATTCATATCAGCTACAGATACTCCATGAACTAAATGATTTTGTGTTAAAGAAATACAGCAATTCTAATACAACTAATTCTACATATTTTGCTGTTTACATTTTACATAGGTGAAAAATAGGCTTCGTTGTAGAAATAATCAAATTTGGTTGAGCATTTAAACTCAAATATATTGTAATTGCGTTGTTTCAGTATGTAGATGCACAGAATTTAAACAAAAATAAAGTGGTTTTAGGACGGATACAACACTCAATATGAATTAAAAAGAACTTTAAAACTCACAATTTTGAGACAAGATGGATGCCATATATCATTTTGAAGTGGGTCACGTGATTTTTTCATATCATGGTCGCGTGATTGCTTCATATAAGAGGTGTTATTATTATTTTAATTCTTATTTAAAAAACTACTGAATATATTTCGCGGAATTATTTTTTTTTAAATATTTTATGGAACAATTTGAATATTACCTAAAATTTTCGAAGCAATTTGTGAATTTTAAATCCGCTTAAAAAATGTTTGAGAAATTAGGTCCCATAGGGCTCAATGTATTTCATTTTTTTAATCCGGGTTCAATCCAAAACTATTTGGGTGATATTATTCATTTATATTCCCATAGGTCCTACAGACCGTCTGAACAACATACTAAAATTTCATTTTGATTAAGTCATTTTTACGGCAGTTATCGTGCTCACGGACAGACAGACAGACAGACAGAATGAACAAAGTCATAAACACTTTTCAACTTTGTTGTAAAGTGTTAAAAGTGATTAATATAAAGCATAAAGATTAAAATTTTGTAAATTTTCTGAATCTTAAGATAGCCTAATTAAAATATTTCAATTAATCTATAAACGCTTATTTAATTAATTGTCGAGTTTTATAGAATTAGCTAATTGGTTTTCGACACGACTTCAATTTTAATGTTTCTGAGTAGCACATGAATTTTGTCAGGAGGTTGTTTACTAGGGTTGAAAGAAAACACACTTTTAAAATGCAATTCGCTTGGGGCCCAAGTAATGGAACGATAAAATATATTTCCCTACAAAATTTCATTATTGCGGATAAAAATCTGATCAACAGCAAGTCACTGTAAACTTCATAAAATATTTACTGTAAAAATACTGATCAGTAGTTTTTGGAATTTTGTAGAAAATAATAGTTTACTCAAAAAATATTTGTAGGAGTCAGTTTAACTTATGATCAGCGCTAAGTATATATCTGCAAACTTTTGTGAATGAAGGTAGATATTTTAATCAAGACACTTAAAACGTCAAAGAAAAGTGAAAAAGAAAAGTACATCTTTTGCCACATGCAAATTATAATATGTTTCGTGACTAAATGCTTAAAAAAAAATTAATTACATATTTGAATTACTCATAATGATAATTACAAAAATAAAAGTATTAAGTCAAGTATAATGCTAATGAAAGTAATTTTACTTTAAAATTATTTATTTATATATCGTAGAAAAAAAATTGCAACATAAATTATGCTTTTGTGTTAAACACAATTTTATCACCGCAGACTAATGTATTTAAACTAAAATAAATCAAGTATTTTATCTTATTAACGATTTGTGTAAATCATTTATACACTGATTGTTTGCCCATGAATGACGGAGATGTTTAATTAGTACCTGGGAAACGCTTACTATATTCTATTCCAGTTTATATTTTATAATGTATAATTTGTTACATTGTCAGAGTCGATTTACATACAAATCAGCAGCCGTATTTTTCTAGCTTAGAAAATGAAGCACTATGATTTGGTATCTTTAATTCTTTGTTCTACAGTTTAATTACACATAATCTGCCAAGCATCATTAGTCTGCTGAATCTCTAATCGAATATAAGAACGAGTTAGTCAATTGGGATTTTCTCATATTTATAGAGATTCAAGTTATAACATTTGCAACAACAATTGCCGAAGTAAGTTCCTTGCGTTTATTTAGTAGAATATTATAAAATTTCTTTGGGACATTTTAGAGTATTATAAACTTTTTTATTGGACATTTTTGAATATTAAAAACTTTTAATGGATATTTTAATTACTTTTCAAAAGATTAAAAAATGTACTTCTCGTAAATGTTCTCAAATTTTCTTTATGACTTGTTTGCTACATTTTACCAAACGTTGTACCATAATTTAAAATCTTTCGATTTAATGAACTGCTATATTTGGTTCTATTCTATTTTTGTAGGCATTTTTATTAAATAGCTATGATTGGATAATTTTCTTCCAGCTCAGTTTTTTAGGTTTCTGTTTTGTAATGCTTTTACAGCTCTATTTCAATGCTATGTAATGCTTATGTTAGATTTTTTCTTATAAACGGTATTAATGGTTTACGTGTATTTTTTGTTCATTTTCGTATAATTTGATTGTTAAAAACAAACTAGGTTAGACTACGTGTTTAAAAAGAAATGATTAAATAAATAGTTTCGATTCCTGCTTTAAATTCCGAGCAACCGCGGGTACATTTCCTATAAGACAAATCTTGAACAATTTCAAGATTGTGCAAATAAAGTGGGCTTTTATAAATTTACTTAAATACTATTAATATTAGTGTTTCTAAATTAAAATTGTCTCTATAGAAAAATTACTTTTATGGTCACATCTATAAAATCCAATATAGAAGAATCTATTATGTTTATAATAAAATTGTATTTTAATGTATAATATTTTTTCATTAAAAAGCTTAATTGGAGAAATGACGGATAAGAATATAACACATTTAAATACGATATCTTAATAAAACCGTGATGAAATATTATTAGGAATTTTCATAAAGTGCACTGCTTCCGAGATATCAGAAAAAAACTACATAGCTATATTCTAATATTGATGGGAAAAGATCTCTTTGATGCATCATAAAGCTTGCAAGTCCCTTTATCCTTTAAAAGTTTCTTTAGTTTTCTGCCCAAAATGAGAGTGCTGCTATAAGTAGCACTATAAAGCTCATGAATATTCAAACATTCTTCAGTTTTGCCGAAAAATGCCTTCTGCCGAAAAATTTAAACTGTCTGAACATGCAGCTTTTACAGGACGTAAGTGCTTTGGGATTTCATTAATGTAGTAAACTTTCAAAAGCTATTTTACCTTTCTTTGATCTCGATTTTACGCAATAAAAAGTTTAAAATGCTATATATTATTTATGGTTTGGATTCTGGGGTTGTGAAAGCGACTTACAAGTACTATACATATTCTATACTTTTATAACATTTATTTAATACTGAGACCACATATCGGCGCGGAAGAAACACATACGAATAGAATTGAAGGCGCATGTGAAAAATTTTCTTTCGACTGTCAAGTTTGATTAATAGAAACGTGGTGCAGGAGCACAGTTGTGAGGTATGGTCCCAGATAGACTGTCGCAAAGAAGCTCTTAAGGTGATTCGTGCGGTGAAAATTAACTTACTTACTACTAGTCATAGTGACCAAACTGTTGTTGTATTTCTCTTAAAATATACCGTAAGTTGTGTTTAAGAAATTTAACAAAATGCGTATAGTGATTACTTGAATACGCTGCGTTGAGTAGCAGAGTAAAATCCTGTAATGTTCTTACAGTGAGAATACTTCCTTAAAAATGAAATAAAAATATTTGTTATTAAAGACTATAGTTTAGCTTTTTAAATTCAATCCATTATTTATTAAAAATAATTTTAATATAGCATTTACAACATTATTTACCTCACAGCAAAGATCGTCACATGTGTGACAGTGACGTCGTAGTCACGTGACACCTGGGTTACAATATGACATCATATTTGCGACTTCTATACGACGTTGCGTATTAGTAACTTTGTAACTTCATTGTGACTATATTCTGGGACGTTTCCACAATTTAATTAACACGCAACAATGTGACGACATTACAATGACAATTATAATGTGACGTCATAAATGTCCATGAAAAAGACCAAAATTACTTCGCTGTGACCTCAATATGACATTGCCGAGACGTACTGCGATGTCTTGTGAAGACCCAAAGTCACAGTGTGACGTAAATCTTACGTCACTGTAAAAAAAATGCTGTTGGGGTTATTTCCAAAATATAAGCTTTTAAAATGTGCGACCCAGCTCTTGCTATTGCGGGATTAGACCCATTGGATACCAATTATTGCCAAATGTTACTTTATATTTTTTAACCTGGACCGAATGGCCAAATATACCCAGGTGGCGCATGCGTACCTTATTTTAAATACGCTCATGGCGTTTCATAATCATACCGTAGATTACTATCAGCAAGCACATTGTCTGGTTACTTAACTGGGCACTGGTTATTGAGGGCTGGTAAACTGAACATCGACCAACTGAAGATTTATGACTGAAAACTGGTAACTGAGGACTTTGACCAACTTACGGCTGCCAACTGCTGACTAATCTCTTGTAAAATCAAGGACTGACTGTCCTCTCGAACTTTCAAATATCGTCTGTTTTATCTGGAACTTTCAACATCATCCTGTATTGGGGAGTCGTTGACATATTTGGTTCTGGTTTTAACCACATGTATATCAAGTCGGCTTTTATTAATACCTGGACATTTCACTTCAAGCTTTATCCATTTTATTATTTTGGAAGAGTTGAATTGAAATGTGTGGTTGAGTGTCTTTGGAAACTTCTTACTGAATGATGTACGTTGCAAAGTTCCTGAGCCAAGAATTTTCAGCCAGTCCTTTCATTATTACCATTTTCCCGTCATTACCTCAGTGGACACGGTTTTAATGTTGAAGAGACCGAACTAATTTTAACTGTCTGGTTCACGAATTGAGCACCTTTGCAACAGCCTGTCAGGAAAATCCCTTCTGATTTACCTTTGAAATTATTTCTTCAACCAAACTTGGCAGATGTTGTGGATTTTACACTTTTGTCACAAATTCTGTTGGTATATGATTCTGCACCATATTGGACATAAATCATCTAATACCACTGAGTATTGTATTATTTGATAATTTCGATAATCGGAGTAGGGAATGGAGAAATATTCGTCTGAGGAAATATATACACATTACAATATGAAAATGTTATAAAAATAGGAATACAAATGATTTATTTTTAATACGACTAGGTTAAAACAAAAATTCAAAACTGCGTATGATGGTCTTGGGGGTAGCACCTTTAGACTAAATCTATGGCACTCTAGTGATTGTACTATTATTTTTAGAAGCACCAACCTTTGTGGTAAAAATAAACCTATTTATAGATTTACAGAATTATAACATCAAAAATAAGTTTTTTGACTACGTGGTAAATTCAAAATCACAATGTAAGTTATAATAGTTTAGTTTTGGGCTTGAAACAAATAATAATGAGAAGTGTATGTCAAACGCATGTCCAATGGTTGTGTAAATGAAAAATCTATTTGGATTTGAAATTCTCTTATTTTACATCTAGAATACTGATGTGGGAAATGACTCATATGTAGTACTTTCTGTCCTAAAATGAAACTCTATATAATTATGTTATTGACTACAATAATAACCCAGATGCTTTGTCGAAACTATGCAAAATCTCAGTTAATTTTAATTATCCCGCTGATTTCGATCTTAATCTACAAATGAAATGTAATTTTCAAATTGAAAATATAATTCAAAATTGTGAAAAGGAAAATGTTTAGAATTAATTGCAAAAGTTACTGAAAAATATGCCATTGCAATATAAGAGGTGGAGGTTTGAATCCTGCTTTCAATGGACTAAATTTTAATAATGTTTTTTTATATTTACATAAGTCCAGTAATTTACTTCAATGTACAGAGCTCCTCTTGATTTCTGGAATTTATTAATAATATATCCATTAGTATATTACGAAAATAAATATATGTAATTATTATTTAAAAGAAAGCCTACGAAACATTTATCTGATGCCCACTTTGGCCAGAGACAAATCATCCATTTATACAGATATTTTAAAACTACTGTTATTTCATAGTAAAAATAGTTATCCAAATGTCAGTTATGTATTCAAGAATATATAAATAAATCTAACACACTATTTTTTATTGTGTATGGTCTTTATCGACACTGCCTCCAAACTTAATTCATAGTTGTTTATGAGCTTGATAATTATTTTAATGGAATTAAAATTGAAGACCTTAAAATAATAATTTAACGTACCCGTAGTGGCTTAAGTTGATGCATCAGAATTTTCCTTGAAAACAGCAGCATATAAGCATTTAAATATTGAAGAACCATCACTTGCTTATCCCATAAAATGTGCAAGTCCCTGTTATCTTTTAGAACTCACTTTATTATTCGCAAAATACGTGTATATTTCCATAACTAGCACTATAAAATCTCTATGAATATTCAAACACATTTCCTTTTCTCCGAAAATGGCATTTTTGCGGAATGGCGAAACTTCTTAAAAATAGAGCTTTTAAAGGCCATAAGTGCTTTGGGATTTCATTAATGTAGTCACCTCTCGGACGATGTGCCTCATTGCTATTCTCGAAATTGCGAATTTTTTCTTTTTCATGCGGAAAATCAATTTAATAAATTATTTTGTCATAAGATGTAAAATGAAATACTAAATAAAAAATGTTTATTTGTCTGTCCTATTTGTCGACCTTGGCTACAATCTCTGTTTCAAAATTGAATGCATATCTCCAATTCTAAAAAATATAGCCCAGTGGGGAACAATTTATTTTATGGGTTTTTTTTTTCAATTTGTTACAAAATTGAGCTACTTTTGTCGAGTTTTATAGAGTTTCAGAAACTAAGCGTTTAGTTAAAAATTTATGGAGTAATCCAGGTTTCTCAATAACTGCCCATAGATAATGTATACTTAAGTCCGTATACATACTAAAACGTATACCTATGTCTATCTGTTACATCTGAGGTGATATTTGGCAAACATGGCATCAGATTTTGTGCAATACAGGCAATTTGGCGAAATTTTAAATATTAATAATTTAGAGGCGATTCCAATATATCTTTGAAAATTAATATTTAATGATCCCTGCCAATTTGTGTAAATTATTAGTTTAACATTACGGATTCAAAATACAACGAATTTTGCAATTCATTTGATAGGTACATTTTGTAAGAGGGATAGATGGGCTCTTATAGTAAATATGTTTTTCAAGTAATCGTAAAGTGTATAAAAATATTCATCGTTAGAAATATGTGGTCCACGTATCACGTAATTTTAGAAACGCAAGTTCATTACGCCGGAGGCTGGGCGAATGTTTTTGGAACTTTATATATATCTTGTGAAGAGTTTAACATATCGTTACTTAGAATTTCTAAACTAATATTCGAGTAATCTATACGTAAGTGACACATTCCATATACAGTGTTTAAAAGATATTACATACCTAAACATATTTTAAACGATTGGGCGTAGATCCATGGTTCTAAATGAAAAATGTTTTAATTAAAGTAGACTATCCTCGTATGCAAATTTTAACCACGTGACACTTTTTATAGAAACGCGTACAAAACGTAACTTTTGTACCGGTTCACTAGATTTTTCTTTCATTTATGAAAACCTTTTCAACATTTTAAATGCTCAAACAAAATAAGTTCTATAACTTTTATGTTTCCTGACCTGTTTTGCTCATTAGAGAACCGGGTTTTCTTTGAAAAGATCTTTAAATGAAAAAAGAACAATTTGATAATTTGAACTTTCTATGTAGAGGGTCCGTATATAAAAGTTAAATTTTGTACTTTTTCACTAAAAAGTGTCACTTGACCAAAACTGAAGTAGTCTGAAAGTATGTAATTTTTCAATCCTTTTTTGATATAAAACGGAATCAATATTCAATATCCTATTTTTCAGGATATATTTGGTCGTACTGACTTTTTGTAACACTTTGTGTATCGTAAAGGATTGCTGTCGGAACTGAAATTCAAATCTTGAATTTTCCTGTTACCAAATGGCACTTTACCATTTGCTCTATAAGTACAATAGTGCTTTATTTTACAGACATAGTGGATTCTATATTCTCAAACTTGAGATTTTAAAACAAAATAAAAAATTTGTTCTAAATGACCACTTCATTCCTTTGTATTTTATGCGTTGGCATATGCATGCGGCGTTGCTCATGATTGAAAAAATACAAATTCTAATTCTAATCAAAATTAATTTATTGTACAAACATTTTTACTGAAATAACAATTTAAATTTCTTAAAGAAAATGTACAAAAATCCTTGTCTTTGCTGTAAACATGTATATATACTTTAAATCTGAAGAATACGTTATCCTAGTCTCGTCTGTAAACTGGTTTCAAGAAAACCTAAAAGTTTGATAGATATCCGCACGAACGAAAACGCAATAATTAGTAAAATTTACAACCGTCGGTTAAACAGAAAATGTATACATTTAAAATCTACTTGAAATAAAACAGATGATTGAAGAAACTGAAAATATTAATCATTCCCGAAATCTTATATCAACTGATACAGCTCAGTCAAAATCATAATACCGTCATCGAATTATACTATTTATTTTTATATTAATTTCTTTATAATTTAAATTTGGTAGATTCAATGAACATCGTCTGCTGTATAAACACTTTTGAATTATTGTCTTTGCTAATTTATATGATATTTTTTGTTGTACAGTTTTAGAAATTATTTGTCTGCATAATTATATTTGTATGGAAGAATTTTGTATTAGTATATCGAAAATTTCTGAGTTTGAAACATAGACGGAGTTACTCGAATTGTAGTACAAAATTACCATATCAAATTAAAAAATAAATCCTCCCAAAACTGTGTTATATGCTATGGAAAATGAACATTATGTCTTTAGAAAAATCAACATTCGGTACCGTTGACTTGCATATAAGCTTTTGAGTTGCTTAATAACCAATGTAAAGACTCATGCTTACCGTAGATTAAACCACGAATAACCATACTTCTGGCCAGTTACTTGTTAGCAAACCTGATTCTAGGTTTTCTGCAGTTGATATAGACTCGACATCATGCACGAAGGATTAGACATTTGCATGAATGTCCAATCACATGATTGATCACATAATGTAACATCAAGCTAGGACTTCCCACACATGGCGAAATTATCTCATTTGGGCAGTATCTGAATAACATATACGACTATTACTGATTTAAACCTGCACGAAACAAAAGTTTTCAATTAATTATATACATATATATTCATATAATTATTGGAATATTTTGCGCCTTGTCGCTTTCTGCAATGATATGTTGTTTTAAAATAGCTTACAGTTTATGCTGAAAAATGTGGTATTTTATTTATTTTATTATAACTAGAGGGTTATTGTATACATTTTATTGTAGCTTAAAAAACATTTAATAAATATTTATAATCCATATAATTTAAGTAACTTTTAATTTATTATATTTTGAAAAACCTTTTAAATATGAAACAATTTCATTTCGCAATACATTAATCAGCACATGTCATCGAATTTCAAATATTTTGAATATCAAAGGGTTGGAATTTTAATTTTAGTAGATATATAGATTGTGGAAAGTCTTGTATATAATCACATATTGAGAAATTTTGCACTAAATATAATTTATTCATATTTATTAGCATATAAATAATGTTTACATTTTGTCGAAATCTAGATCTTCAATTTTCAGATCCTATTACAATTAATTTTTTATATTATTCATCATATAAAAAGTAATAATATATGAGATAAGTGCCCTTAGTTTGATGTTTTTGTTAAAACATTGCAAACACAGTAAAGAAAAGAGCAATACATTTTTCCTGATTTTTTGAATTTATAAAAAATTGAATTTCTTCTATTTACTATCAGGTAAGAATACATAATAATTTTGTAATGTCGCCTTAATATTCTTTGGTGCAAGTGAGTTCCTGAAAGCTAAACGGTCAGGCTAAGATATGGTACGCTTCATTATGATATAATAATTAAAACATAAAACAACCAAAGTTTATTTCTTTAAAACATTGGTGTTGATAACAAAACATAAAATTTAATTGAAAAAATAGAAGCTTTAAAATATGATAAAATATTGCTATGTTTTCTTACTTATTTTTTAAATGTAAATATGTTCGCAAATATTCCTCGAAAAATCTTATCCGTTTTCATGTATCGAAAATGAAAGTTTCAAAATGAGAATAGAAAGAAGAATTTCCTTTATAGTCTAAGCAAATCGTTTTCATTTTTTTATTATTGGAGATTGAAAACTATTATAAATTGTGTGCTTTGAATCTTCGTAAGAAACGTTGCTTGGAATTTATAATTAACCCAAATGTGTTAATAAGAATCACTAGATGTCATAGATGTACATTTTGTATTGAGGATGAGTTTTGATTTGCAGAGTACCAACTATAAAGTGAGCTCAAGTTATTTTTATTATAATCAGAATGGCCGGCCTTGCTCTTTACTTGGTAAGCCCGTTTTATAATTTATGAACGATGAATGTAAACATTAATGTTTATATGTCACTAAAGCACATGTAATTTGTTGTATTTAAAACCGTAGTCAGTTTTAAATAAACCAGTTTTAGTGTCTACTTAGTTAGTCGTTTGGCATAGATGAGCGTTGCAGTTTTGCTTGCAGGTTTTCCACTCGAGAGAATCATGCTGCTGGCCGATATTGTATTTTTAATAACGACAAAAATACGTAGGAAAAGTGACTACTCCGGCAAACATAGGCACTCTTGCTATTTTTACCACTAAATTCAAACTTCATTTCGTGGGCATGGCTAGTATTCCCGTAAGACTCGTCTTGCTATAAAAAATTGAAAAGCCATAAAAAATGAGTTGGTTAAATCTATGTGGTTCCATCTGTTTGTTCTCTCCAGTTGCGGTGACAATAAACATATATTTCATCTTTCCTGTAAAATATAACTTGGTTATATGCTTGCAGTGTACATTATTTATATGGCTGGTTATATGCTTTAATAACAGCATGGCGAAGTTGTGTAAACGTGTGTGGCATATCCCTTTAAGACCAAATATGCACTATCTTCTCAACATATGGTGAACCTAAGCAGTTTTGGAGTTACAATTGACAGTCATTTATAAGTTCGTAAATGCGCATGAATCATCTTAGAAATGAATTTGCCGCAAGAAGGTAATTATCAACATTTTTCTAATTGCTTAGATGTAAATCATTAAGTTAATGCTTAAATAAGTATGAAATAAGGAAATTTTTAATTTATTCATTAATATTTTTGCTCGTAGGGCATTATATTTCGTCACATGTACGATCGTGCTACTTAGGCGTTAAGCCTTTCACGTTTGCTATCAAAACGTAATGTTAAGTTTTTTCCAAGTAACTTTGGTATATTGTTTCATTAATGTTGACTATAGCCTAAATTATTAAGAAAAACGAGAATATATATATAATATGCAATCTGTGTAATGTATGTTTACATGGGCGTTGATAATGGGATGGGGACAAAGAAGATCATGCCCCCCCCCCCCCGTTTTGTAGATAGCTGATGCTTTTATCCCAGCTTCACCAGCTAATAGAAAAGTCTTAAGTGACAACGCAGAAAATGACCGCCAGTAAAACATCCATGTGCAGATGAGAAATATGATGGGTATGACGAACTCCCTACATTGTGCAGACATTTTAAGATCGTTTATGTTCCGTTATGAAAACTGCAAAAACAGTTCAAAAACGCGTTGTGAAAAATGCAACGTGTATTTATGCATCTCAGAAACTAAGGCTTTCTTCAAAGATTTCCCTTGCAAATAAATATATTCAATAAAAATGTAATTAATTCGTTTGCAAATTTTTTTTCTGCATTTGACTTTGAACGAGAAAACATCTGAAGCGTACGATCGTGCGGGTTAGTTCGCCTGTTGTAACATTTATTATTTCTTTCTCTCGACTAATAAAAATCACTTTTAGACATTTATTTGTTGCAGGCGATGTCTGGAAAATTTCCTAAATAATAAAATAATTGTAGATTTTAGTCTTGTGAAATCGAGCACACTTACCTTATTACCCAATTAAAATCATCACGAATGTTAATTTTTGCACTTTTTTATTTTCCAATAACTGTAGTACAGGTCAAAAATAGGATTCGACCGATTTACAAGTTAAGCGTAACCTATAGCACTAATTCAATATGTTGAGCCCGATGTTTGTGTAATTAAATCTGTCTGCTTATTGTCTGTATCCAAATTAACTATTACACTTTGTGGACTAATTTCGCAAAATGTAGTAGTGAAGGCCCTTATGCGATATTCTGGGGCCAATAAAATTTTCGTACGATTAAGAAGATAGAACTAGCCATTTTGCTTACATGAACTTCAAAATTCATGTAAACTGAAAATATATTAATTAAATGATTGTTTTATACGCATTTTAGAAAAAAACATATACTACCGATCAATTTATTTAGAATAAACTGGACTAGAAATATTTAAGTTTTTAGAATTCCGGCGACTTGGCGCAATTTGTAATGCGCAAAGTCACAAACTGAAAAATAATGTTTTTAAACCTTATTCGATGTAATTTCAAATAAGAATTTATTACATGCTCTGTTTTGTGTTGCTGAAATTAATGTACATAAAAAAGAAGAAGCTATATTTGCGTCTGTGGCAAAGTCGTGTACTGTCCATTTCAGATTTTATACTTTTATATCAATTTTTTAAGGACGTATATAAGATTAGTAGATGAAAATGAATTCAACGCTTTTACAGAGAAATCTCTATTCAAACATTATCTTGGAAAAAGGTTAAACTATTTTAAAAGGTTAAACTACGAATATTGTACTTGCCCATGTACGAAAATGATGGATTAGGATAGAAAACTTATTTTTCCACTTTGTGCCAGCAGTTACAGTGTTCAAACATTTCCTAAAAACAAATAAAATGAACAAAAATCTTTGAAACATACTTTCGTATTTTCTTGAAAAGGGCGTTTGAAGTTTGAAGCATTTAAGGACAATTTTTCATTCGCAGCGAATACGAAAATTCAACAGCTTTTACTCCATGATAAATGTAAAACAAATATGCATTTTTAGTAATACAATAACTAAAATTAATGATATCTAACTTTTAAACTATAAATAAATTATTTATATTTTTACATTTTCATATTATGCAATATAATTTTTTTTCGCCGGAAATTTTTAAACTCCGAATTGTAATTAAAAAAAAAAACATTTTAAAACCTGAAGGCAATTCGAACACATTAAAAAGATGTCATTTCTGTGTTTGAATGTTTGTATGTATGTGTTTGTGTTTGTAATTCGCAGGTTTAAGACACTAATTGTTTGGAATTTAAGCCCTTTTCAGCATCATTTTTACACTAGAGATAATTACTATCGACATTTCTTCGGAGTTTATACAGTGCAGTATCTGTAATCCGGCTCTTCAATGCTTCGACACGTCTAATAATATGACACCATAATACAAGAGGCAACGGGCGACTATTTTTATGTCACGTGATGTTTACCTCCATTCATGTGATGTTTGTTCACATTTCCGAACAAAACTTTCGTCACCCCGCGGCATGGTGGTCGCGAAATAAAATAACAGTAGGCTAGTGACTGGTTGACAGTGTCACAGGGGTATACGTGTATAGTGGTTTTTGTAATTAATTAAGATTCTGATAAGTTATTGAATCATTGCGTTTGAGTTAATACCCCGGGCAAATAGAAGTAATATAAATACAAGTCCAAGAAATATCAGTATTTAAAATGAAACTTACTTTGAATTTACGATTTGGGCATGTTCTTAGGCAATAATTTCAGGTAAGCACTTATTCCGGCCAACTAAAAGTTAGCTGAACTCAGGCTCATAATAAATATAACTGTTGAAGATGTTGGGAACTATGACCAATTTGAATACACATAATATCTTTATTTTATTTGTAGCATTTAAAGAATAAGTCCTTAAGCAAAGTTAATATGTAATTTAAAGATGGGCTTTAGTCATCCATAAGATATAAGAGATCATAGAATTAGATTGGTTAATGCAATCTAATTGAATTCTAATTGAAATTTAGTAGTGTTAGTAGTTTAGTAGTTTATTAGTTTAGTAGTGTTGCAATCTAACTGGAATTTAGTAGTGTTATAAAACATTCATAACACTACTAAATTTCAATATCAATATTCACAAGACTTAGATGGACAACTTCTTAAGTACACAGATTATATTCCTTTTAATAAATCACTTAATCACTTGAAAATATAGGAGAGCCGTTAAACACTTATAAATGCAATTTTTATATCTATTAAATTTCTTTCTCAATGAACGAAAATCAGTTATTATATATTATTCTGATTTCACTTATCAATCTCTCCGAGGGGCCTTTCTCTAAGCGGCCTAGACTTAAATACCTGGAATTTCTTGTCTGAATAACCGAATATCAACCGGGAGTATTTCACTGGTATTTCACTGGAAATCTATGGTAGGAACAAAGTTCAAGGAATCGTGGTCATTGGGAACTTTCTCCTAACCGGTGGCGATCTTTCTCCGACACCCTTATCTCAGTACTTCCAAAACTGGGAAATAACGGTTCTGGCTATCCAACATATCTGAACAATAAATTCTGCTCCTCTGAATCACCTGAAAAAAAAAATTAGAAATTGGAAAAATGAAGACGTTCCAGGCCCTCTAGGTTGATTAAAGATTAAAGATTCATTTCGCATCCAAATTTAATCCACTACAAAGGTCCATAAGGAAAAATCCTTTGCGTAAGAAAACCCTCAGAGAGTCGTCCTAGAGGACGTCTCCCGATCAAGTTCAGGGCCAGATAGAGAGCATCTACTGCGAAAGTTGCTATTATAGTCTGGCGAAAATAAAAGCGATTGGTCTAAATCAAATGCTTTCAAACTTTCTCTCCTGGACCCGTTCACGTCACAGCTCGCAGAGACGAAAATCAGACCGGGCATGAATCAAAAAAAGAAAAAGTTTGCAGTGCGGCATCTAACCGGCCGAAATCCCACGCTTGCTTGCAGGAACCGCTGACATATTCGGAATTTTAATGTGGAAATAAAATGGCCTCTCGGAGAGAACAGATTCATGAAGAAATAAAAAATGTCCAAAATGTCACTATGACATCAGCGAGCAATGCGGAGAATAATGAGGTCATGCCTAATGGTGAAATATGTAAAGTTTTAACCGAATACCATTTAGATATGCATGCAATTGACACATCAAGTTTCGTAACCAGTATGTCATATGGTGCTTTAAAATCCTTTAATGCCTATGTAGCCCAGGCAGCATAAAATTCAACATCTACCGAAGAAACTATGATTTGGTGAACATTACGTGAAAACGTAAGTAAATCAAAAATAGTTGTAAAGAGAAAAATATATATTAAAATCTATTTATCTGAACAAGCGTTGCTTATTCCATATAATACCCTCCAAATGTACGATATGTATAAGATTAAAAAATATGTGTTTGTATTTCTCAGACTATAGTAAATTTAATTACATGCAATGGCATACTTTTTGAATATTTTATTTCCCAACTATCCCAAATTTCTAATAATCCAAAACATTTCGTAATCCGACACTTGCTGGTCTTTAATAGTGTCCATTGACTGAAATTATACTGTAACTCAATTAATACCATAAAACTAAGTGCATCTTATTTTTGAAATATAAACACTAAGTTTGATTCAATCTCTTTTTCCCATAGAATATTAATTTAATAGCTTATTATTTAGCTCCAAAACGTAGCACCAATGGGTTATTTAGAGATGTGTAACATTTACTGTGATGAGAGAACAAGCCGCATAAAATTTAGACACATTTGCCCTATAACAGGGCATTGTACAGAAACGAGAAAGTGCCACTATTGCCAATCCGAAAATCATATTTCCGCCAAAATTTACTCCTTTTGTCTGTAGATACTATATTATTTAGGCAATTAACATGTCGATAGAATCAAGCAACATTCAATATACAAACTTTCAGTTAAAATTTTAAATTAATTTCTCAGCCTGCTTTTATCCCAAAACAGTTTATCGTTAGCTCACTGCTGAAAACCTTTTTTCATATGCAGTAACTATATGCTCCTTTCAAGATATATACATACATATTAGTTTTTAGTTCCAGCCTGCCTTTAAAAACAATTCTCTCTCCCCTTATTTTCAAACTCAGAAGTCTGAGAAATAGTTTTTCAGAATAATGCGAGGCCTGAAAATAGCGAGAGCAATTTGAGATCCGTAAAGAATGTTTTTTTTCACAGCTTGCACATTATATCTGAAATTCTTCGTAAATGTTAAAATTCCAGAACTGCTTTCACTGACTAATAACAATAAAGCGGAAGTGCTGGGAAAAAAAGTGAAAATAAAAAGAGCACAAGCCTATATGGTGAAGGTAAGTAGTTTATATTTTTAAATGTCTTTCACTGAAAAAAATATTCACATTTTGGCAAACAATATGCAGTAATATGCATTTTTAATCAAAATGAACTTTTAATCAAAATAAATTTTAAATCAAAATGCATTTTTAATCAAATTACATTTTAAATCATAATGCACTTTTAATCGAAGGATACTTAATACGTTTTACATGTTAAAATATATATTAACCTGAAATTATTTCAAACCACTTATAATTGTACATTTAAGTACATCAATCGTTATCAGATCTATTTCAGATATTGGGTATATATAACCCTTTATTTCTTCTATTTATATCCATTTAATCTGTTTGACTACAAGTTTGTTGGTTGTCTAACACTGATAAAGGGTATTTTCTCAAAACGGCTGTATGCTGCATTATTATGTTATTTATCCTTAAATAACTTGCTCAAGTCTTTGTTGTCTTAGATTTATTTTATTTTGGGGGTATAAAACTATATTCGAATTCATTGGAGCTGAATATTATATAACATTATAATAGTTCCTTGAAGAAAGCAGACACAAGTCAAATAGATGACTTTTAGAAAGGAGACATAAGCCAATTTGTTGACTTATTTTAAAAAACAGGCAAAGGCCAAATAGTTAACTTATTTTAGAAAGCATGTATCGATCAATTAGATTACTTTTAGAAGCATACATACAGCAAGTAACAGGTGAATTAGGTAACTTTTAGAAATCAGGCATAGATCACTTAGGTGAAATTCAGAAATCAATTGTAGATCAATTAAGTCATTTTTTAGAAAACAGACATAGAACAATCATATGACTTTTTAGAAAGCAGACATAGGTCAAATAGATGACAAGCGTATGTAACCGTTTTTTTTTTCAAGGAATTATTAGAAAGTTATATTCGCATGAGCAGCGGTTTTATTTTATGTGAATTTAATAGTTATGGTAAAAACTCATGTGTCGACATGAAAATTAAAATATCTGTATCCACCACTATCACATGGACTGAAGCAGATGCACACTTTCTCACATCAACGTCTAAAAGTCGATAACGAACCGACTTGACAAAAACGAACGTAATATTTGAAAAAGTTATTTCAACAAAACTAAATTTAGGGTTTACTTTATAGAAGTAGGGAAAGCTTTAGCAAAGAAAAAACCTGTTATCTTTTGGTTATAAAAGGGTTAAACCACCGATACAAGAACTATTTACGCTTAAGAATGATGGATGAATCGCCCAGTAAATAGTACCTGTAATGCTTATATGTGAGAACCAAATCCCCAAGAAGAATTTTTCCCATCTTTTTTAGCCGTTAACACTTTTACCTGGGATATTGATAAAAGTAATACTGTAGTAAAACTTTTTTTTTCAGTTTTATCTTTTTCTTTATAAATGATTTTCGTGTTCCAGAGTTATTCCACTTTCTTTCATTTTATCTAAAGATAAAATTTATTCGGAAGGGAAAAGTGTATTTAAAATTAGCATTATACAATTTTATAAAATGGCTAAAGTTAAGGAAAATTATTGTTTATTTAAAAAACATTTTTACTTTCCTTATATACAATAATGTATTAGGAAAGTATTGTGACTGGGTCGAAAATTCGAATTCGAATTTTCGACGAGAGAGCAAGTTTCAAGCATCCCTAATCGCGAATCGAACATTTTTGAAGTGATGTCTGTGTGTGTATGTGTGTGCGTGTGTGTGCGTGTGCGTGTGTGCGTATGTGTGTGTGTGTGTGAGTGTGTCAGTGAGGCTGTGGAGACGATAACTGACGAACGAATGGACCGATTCGAACAACATTTGGTACAAAATTACAATCCGTAAACACTGGAAGCTTATTGTTTTTATACGCAATTGAGTGTTCAGAACCCCCTAAATTTTCGAGTGAAATTTTGAAAAAATCGTCAAAAAATCAAAACCGCTAATAAAGTTACGCAAATAGTCATTTCTTATGTAATTTTTATTAGAAAACGATTGACATGAATTTTAGAACGCTAACATGAACCGTTCTCGAGAAATTGCACATTTTTCAAAAACATAATAAAAAAATCATATAAAATAAAAAATAAATATTTCCTATTGAGAAACATGTTCACTTTTCATATGTAATACCATGCGATAAATTGGGTGACATTATTCTCGTGGATCTAGCTCACTCCATTCATGATAAAAGATACTTTGAGTAATACTTTTGTATTTGAATGTCAATAGTCATTTATCTGCTGTAAGAATAACTTATTTCTGCGTCCATAACTCTCGGCGAGATTTTGGCGACGAATTTGGTGGAATGCCGCCAACTTGGCGATTTTTAAATGTTGCTAAATTAGCGAAAAACTCGCCAAATGGTTAAAAATGACGCTAAATTAATGAAAATGACGACTCATTCACGAAAATTCAATATCTTGGAAATAATATAAATATTTACTATAAAAATAATCTATTTTTTTTAATGTAAAAGAAGTAAATTCATTGCATTATATAAGGAAAGTCATATGTTGCCCACAGATTTTTTCTTAAATAACAAACAGAAAAAAAAATTAAAATATGTAAATGCATTATCCTTGCATAAAAAATTAAATACGTTATCATTGTTTCCTTAAGTTTATAACAGATTTGATGAAATATATGTAAGTGAAATATAAGTTTGTGGTTATAAATGCAATTATTGTACAATAATGCATCTTTATTGTTAAAATCGGAGAACGTACTGTTTATATGTATGTCTATATATACCACAATTTATCACTAGAATCACTAAAGGAAACAATCTTTTAAGATCGAACGTGAGAGCAATAGGAAAACCTTTGTCTAATTAAAATTTTGAAAACGTTCATCGATTTAAAATTAAATGAAAATTTATCTCTCACAACAGAAATTCTGTCGAACAAATGTGTCTTATGTAAATATGTTAACATATGTTATGCAGATTCAAATATGAGATCATATTAAATGTTTCAGGTGATACATCTCAGGGCCTGGGGGAGGTTTGAATCATTAAAGAAATGTGATCAACAAAATCGTGCAATGGAAGTTCTATTACGCTGGCCTTGAAAAATTAAGGAGAAAAGATTGGAATAGCTTTGAAAATGATTGAAACCCCAGTAGTTAAGGAACTGGGATTGCACTCTGCCGATCCAAATTCGATTCTCGTCTCTGTTTAAAATGTATCCGTGTTCACTCGGAACACGCGCACGTTCAATATTTGGGTTAGCAAGTCCTTTCCAGAAGTTGGTGATAGGAGAAGGTGAGTACGGTCTCTGTGAATGACACCCTCCCCCCCACTCGGTTCCGGCCCTATTAGGGCGATACTGTCCCGACCGCCAAAACAAATGCATTGCACATTCTGGTAGTTCAAACGGTCTGGATCAAACAAACCGAGTATAAAGTTCAATATATAATTATTTTCTGATTATGTACCCTTCAAACTGTATTTAAATTTTAGTAGAAAAATGTGAAATAATGTAAAACATGTCAATACTTTTAAAAATGAATGTTTAAGGTAAAATAGATAAACTACACGTATTTGATTACATTAGATGATTTGGCCCAATCTTAATTCGAATCTATGGTGTAAAGATATAAAATGTTCATAGTTCACATTTTAACACCATATTTATGTTCATAATTCACTTCTTAACACCATAGTTGTGTTCATAATTCTCATTTTAACACCATAGTTATGTTCATAATTAACATTTTAACACCATAGTTACATTCATAATTCACATTTTAACACTATTGTTATGATCATAATTCCGTTTCTTATAGAAAAAAACGGTAGTTTGTTGGATATCGTAAATAAATTGTGATTACGACGTAGAAAAATTGTTCCAAAAATAATCTCAAGGTCACGAACTTAATTAGTTAAAATTATGTGCGTGCTCAAAAGTCTCATAACAAGAATGCTATCGAACTGTCGTATATGAATAAGAAACGCTGAGTTATGTCTGCTTTAAACTAAAATTTATAAAATGAGTTCTCTTTTTAAAAACTATTTAAAAGTTCGATGTTTTTACCAGTTTTGAAGAAGAACATCGAAGGAATCGGTATGCAAGTAGACTGAAGTATAATACATATAAGCTGAACGTTTTACTGGAAATTTGTCGGTGAATTAAATTTGATGTTTAATCTGCCTTTGGAGTATAGGCACGTCCATTGAAATATTTTGGAAAAAAATATAGACTGTAACTTCATAACTTCCATTTTTCTTGGTAATTTCTGCGACCCAGTTTCAAAACGCAATTCTTGTTGAGAGCCATATAAATATGTTACTTTTCAGTAAAGAGTGTATGCATCATTTTTATTCCATATAAAAAGAAACATTTCCTTTAAAGATTATATTATTTTTGACGATTATTTTTTGTAACATTTCTTAATGTTTTTAGCTTATTTGATAACTGTTAAAAAGGAAGATATGGTATTATAAATGTTTAGCGATGTATGTTTTAATGAAATTAATTATTCTCCAAGTTTTACTGCACTCTAGGAAATTTAATTTAAGTTAGCACTTATATGTATTATAATTATCCTTTACTTATTCAATATTAATCCAGAAAACAATTGAATTTGTTTTACCACCTTTTGTTTCTTTGCTTTATCAACAATAACCATATCAAACATTTAACATTCTGCAAAATTTCAAAATTATTCCATAAAAGTCTTACCAATCTTTGGCATTATTTCACGTAACAGAGTATCCCATAAAAAAAGCAAAGTTCTTCAATTTTACAAAAAGTGTCAGCTTTAAAAATATTGAAATGGAGAGCCATTCCAACATATATCAAGTTTCTTGAGTAAAAAGTATAGAGAAGAAACATTATTTGATATATTTCTTAATAAGCATGGCAAATTTAAGTATTTAATAGTATGTACTAGTTTTAATAAGCTTAAACAAATTTAAAGGAGATTGGATGATGAAATTTCAGCAGTGTATGAACATCGCTATATATCTTTATTAAGTACATTTGCGAAGTTTATTAGGAAATGAATCTAATAACTTTTTCTTATATTTCCACTTATGAATTTTTACCAACTTGTCAATAGTTCTAGCTGACACGTTTTATAAAGCTGAAAAATTTGGCCTTTCTTTACAAGTTTTCTTTATTTTTATCGAGTCCTTTATGTAGATTGTAGTTTCTATCTTCGGCACACTTGGAACAGTAAGAAGACATTCAACATTTGGAATTGCAAATGTCTAGTGTTAACATGTGTTTTGTAGAACTTTGGTTGTGAATGTATTCTTCTGAGAAAATAAAAACACTTTAAGATTTTGACCTGTCACCAGGATACCTTTCGTAAGTTTTTTTTTTATTTTAAATGGTATCTACATAACAATCAACATACCAAATTTCAACTGTCTAACTTCAACACACTTCCAGCGGAATTTTGATAAATTGTAACCTATTTTGAGGAAATGTAGAGTTTGATCAGTTATTTAAAATTTGATTAGTGAGAAATTATGTATTCTTGAGTATCAGAGAAACATTCAACATGCAAAATATTAAACTTATAACTTTATTAATTTGCTTTAGACTTCATGTCCAAAAGTGAAATTTTTATGTAGAAAAAGCAACATGTACTATCTTTAACGCGTTGATGAAACAATTGGCTTGGGTAAAATAAATCAAATTAATAACGTCTTGTTTCATCATATCTATTTTTTTAAAAATTTTAAAACTGACATTCTACTCTTTATATTTTTTGAAATACAGGGAGGTGCAAAAGTTACGTCATAGCTCATGTAAATGGCAACCGTTAGAGTCAACATAGTGTTTTAAATTTTTGAACAGGACTTAACTGGTACTCTGCAACATATTAAAATTTTTTAACATCTAAGAAATTCAAACATATTTAAAATTTAAAGATATTAAAAGAAAATTTAATGATAGTGAAAGATATTTAAATATTTAAGGTTTTAGATATTTAGTTATTAGAATTTTAGAAATTTTAGAATTTGTATTAGTGATGTTCATATGTAATGAACTTTGACTTTACCTTCAGTCTGCTACTTGCTCCAGAGGAAGTTTTCTGTTTTGTGATCTGGGTCATAAAGAAAATTAAATAGATACCTCAGTCCTTTTGTATATCGTATTGTTATCGGTTTTCCGTAAGTGCGATTAGTGGTAAACCAATTGCAACACAAAAAGAAAGATCAAAGAGAAAAGGCTCATCTAATGGCTGCACTAATTTAATCGAACATTTCTATGTTTAAATTCCAGCGTGACAACCTGAGATTGATCGAACAATCCTCTTCTAAGCTCAATGGAAGTAATGGGGTGACTATTCAAAATGTGACTGTGTTTCCAAAGTTAGAGACAACAAGGAACAAACATGTTGGCCATTTACATTTAAGTAGAGGAAGTAAACTGTCGGGAAACACGATTTTTTCAAGGTTTCGTTTCAAAATGCTTAATGCTTTAGAAAGCGAATTTTTAAGATATAACATTTTAGCTATTTTAGTAAACTGTATTTAATGTAAGTTGTAAATAGAAAAGGGTATTATGTTTTGATTATTATATGGGGGTAAATAAGTAGGCTTACGGTGTAAAGTGCCATCAATATTTATGTGAGGTATATTAATATGTGTTATCGCATATATTTTATTTTATTAATTTTACGTCAATTTTTAAATTATTACAAAAATTAAATTCCATCCAGTGATAACCATTTTCGTATTCACATTAAATTTATAATAAAAATATTCTTATTTCACAAAACTAATTTTTATTGCAATAAATCAATTTATTTGTAAAGTACAGACATAAAACAAGAATAGTATACAATACCATAATTATATGGAATAATCATATATATGTAATTACATATATAAAGATTATGCAGAAACTACAAAAGCTGTTGCAATTTGAATAACTGGATAAGTCATTTAAAAATTAATATACGGATTATATTATTTTCTAAAAACGTTATAACTATTGGTAATATGTATATATATCATAATAAAAAGACATTTTTTGGCTTTCGTTTTGCATAAAAATTATAAAATAACATAATTATACAAATTAGTACTAATATACATGTGTCTGATTACTTAAACTTTTAAAAAACATTAATATTTCAACATTAGTTTCATGACAATAAGTATTGAATACCATCCAAATTAAAAACTCTACCTACCTAATATTCTCGGAGTAATTTAAATGTGATAATAGTGTATTTAATGTTTGAGTAAATATTGAACTATACTAATTTTAATAAGTTAACAAATGATATACGGATAATATTAGGCATATCTAAAAATCTGGCTAAGGGCAAAAAAGAGTTCGCAATAGTGGATACAGGAGATTTCTATGATAAATACTTTTTAGCTATTGTGAAGCAAGTGAAGCAGTAGAATTCAGATTATAAATTTACGATATGAGATAACTCGGTTATTTTATTTTATTTAAAACTTTTTTTACTTTCCTTATATACATAATGTATAAGGAAAATATTGTGACGGGGTCGGAAATTCGAATTCGAGTTTTCGACGGGAGAGCACGTTTCAAGCATCCCTGATCACGAATCAAACATTTTTGAAGTGGTGTCTTTCTCTGTGTGTGTGTGTGTGTGTGTGTGTGTGTGTGTGTGTCAGTGAGACTGTGAAGACGATAACTGACGAATGAATGGACCAATTCGAACGAAATTTGGTACAAAAATCACAATCCGTAAACACTGGAAGCCTATTGTTTTTATACGCAATCGAATATTCGAAACCTCCCTAAATTTTCGAGTGAAATTTAAAAAAATCGTCAAAAAATGAAAACCACTAATAAAGTTACGAAAATAGACATTTCTTATATAATTTTTCATTAGAAAACTATTGGCATAAATTTTAGAACGCTAACATGAACCGTTCTCGAGATATTGCAGATTTTTAAAAAAAATATCAAAAAGTCATATAAAATAAAATAAAAGTATTTCCTATTGAGAGACATGTTCACTTTTCATATGTAATACCATGCGATCAATTTGGTGACATCATTCTCGTGGATGTAGCTAGTTCCATTCATGAAAAAAAGATACTTTGAGTAATACTTTTGTATTTGAACGCCAATAGTCATTTATCTGGTGTAAGAATAACTTATTTCTTCTTCCATAACGCTGGGTTTTGGCGACGAATTTGGTGGAATGTCGGCAACTTGGCGACTTTTTTAAATGTTGCTAAATTAACGAAAACCTCGCCAAATGGATAAAAATGAGGCTAAATCAATGACGACTGATTGATGATGACGACATGGAAAATGACGACTCATTGACGAAAATTCAATATCTTGGAAAGAATACAAATAATTACTATAAAAATAATCTATTTTTTTACTGTAAAAGTGGTAAATTCATTGCATTATATAAGGACAGCCATGTGCTTCCCACATCAGATTTTTTATATTTTTGTTGGGAAATAAAGGAGGTATTTTTCCTTTAGGAAACTCAGGTTTTAGAGAAAATTTTTTAACAATAGATTTCCAAGAGATTACCAATAATTCTATCCATGGAGTCCTTTAGATCTATTGGAATGGTGTTTATATTCCGAGTACGGAGAAAGAGTTCATTGTATGTTTATTCATGCTAATTTAAGAGTTCATTCATGCTAATTTAGAGTTCATTCATGTTCTGCTCATAGTTGTTCAAACGATTCAAACGATTTCAGGTCAAAGTAGCTCTTGTGAAAGTAAATATAAATGCAACGTGTCAAAATATTTCGATTCCTAGCAGCAAAAAAAGCAAAGAATATCAGACGAATGATTGCTTTTGCCAAATTATTTATTTTGGAACACTGGCACTGCCAAGTTGATTATTTCACAGTCTCACCATAAGTTAGCATAGTATACATACTTATATTCGATTTTAAAAATTAATTTACACGATTCATGTCATTTACTAAAAAAACAGAAAGATGTGATTATTTTATATTTGTTTTCATCATCAAAAATGTTTTAAGAAATTGGAAGATCTTTCCGGGGATTGCTGCAAGATATTAGATCAAACTCCTTGATAATCATAAGTTCTTTTCAATAACTAATTGTAATAATTAAAGCTTTTTTCCATTAAATAGATCAATTTATTAACCTATGTTATGTAAAAAGACGAAACGATGTAGCCTAGTAAAGATAATTAAAATTTGTTAAATCGTATTCAGTAATACTGAAAGCAAGTTAGTACATTAAAATAATATAATTTGGATTAAATAACAACTTTTTCTGTTCACAAATACTATATATTATTCTTAAAAAATAACTAAAATATACACATCTAATCATGAAAATATATAAAGTATTATATGATGAAATTTATAGACGTATTATTGTTGTTTTACTACCATCTACTACGAAATTACTGACTACATTTATGTGTATGGAACATATATTTTAAAAGTCTGAACATCTCCAAATTATATTTTACTGCCACTTAAATTGACATAAGAATTAAGTTTAAAAGCATACACCTTTTGCAATTCTTCAAGACGGTAAATTCATCGCCGTAAAGTTATTTTATTATTACTTTGTTCAGCTTCTCTAATTACAAAGTGAAACGTGATACAATTACACTATGCATGTAAGGTACACAGGTAATTAAACGCGAGTGAAATGGAAATAAATTTTGACAAACGGTAGAAAACAAATGAAATTCGAAATGCTAAAGTAACATTCATTAAATGAAACAAAGTTTCGTAAAATAATACTTTTAATAATAATTACAAAATTCTCGAAAAATATTCAATAGAAATATCTCATGAACACATAATCCGATCAACACCACCAGTATAATTTTATTCCATAAGCCTGTGGGAGGAGATGGCATGAACTGTACTTGAACAAAAGCTTGATTCTGTAAATTTTATCAAACCCAACATTTCTTTTTGTAGTAATTGGATTTCTCTGGTCGTATTATTTTATTTTATTTTTTTATTTTATATTTATTATTTACTTAAGAAAAAATTTTATTTTTGAATTCCTTGAAGCACTGCAAAAATCCACATATCATTCGGAAGTTGGACATAGCCATTTCTGATCTTATTTAGTGATACTAATTCTAAATCCTGTTTTCAGAGTTTGGAATATTTGTAAATTATGGAGATAAATGGGATAAAAATAAAAATCTGAAACTGAATATTGTAACTGTTATAGTTGTTCATTTAAAATGTCTGTGAAAATCATTTAATTGATAATGAAGATATTTAATTAATACCAACATGACCATCGATGAAATTTTATTCTTAAAGAATATGCTTTTTATTAATTAAAACTGTTAGATACCTAACAGTTACATACTTGCAGCATATTCATACGCTGCTCTAACTTAATCTACTATAAGTATTGAGCTATGTCCTTTTGCACTATTGTTTTTTTATGGAAGGACAGTTTAGGTTTGATCTCATCCTTTGCTATATGGATGCTTAATTTAGTTCAAATTCTTGTCTTTCATTTCAACTTTTATTACTTTATTAACTTTATTCAAAATTTATTTTGCTGTTTTGGTCATCATTAGTCATTTTCCAACATATTTTGTGTTTTGTATGTATTATTTTGTTGATGTATTTTTTTTTCGTTTTTACCCTGTAACTTTTTACGTTTTAAGTAATAGCAAACCATATCCTCTTTCTTGACTGTATTGATGATATTTCTGTAGTTTTTGTTATAAATTCACTTTTTGCATAATTTTAATATTTTGATATGTTATTTCTATGACACTATACAAAATTGAAATGTAAGAATCGCGAATACTTTTAGCAGAATGCCAGAGTGATGCGACTACATTTCATAATGATAATGATTAATATTTATTTGCTGAAATCAAAATTCATATAAACATTTAGTAATCATATAAACTGATTTATTATTTTTTATGACCTTCTGATCATATAAACATTCAGAGATGAGGCTAAAAATTAGAAAGGCAGAATGTAATGAATTTTCGACTAAAGACTAATATGATTTCCAAAAGGGGTCAATCTATAACATGCATTACACATCTTGATTAGAAACAAATGTTCGACTGCATGATCATAATCTAATCTTCAACGTTCCAAGGTTAATGCAATACAAGCGAGAAATGCATTATATACGTTGTTGAGATGATATGTATAAGTTGAAAAGCATAATGATACAGATTGCCATGTATTGTAGAAGCATGCGCATTTGCCCTAAATTGCTTACATGGAAATTGTGTACAGAAAGTAGTAATTATGATACTGATATTGCATAAACCACCTGTAAAATGTTCTTATCGGTATGATATGACAAGCACCCTTTCATATATATATATATATATATATATATATATATAAACATCTACTATCAGGTAGAAACCTTTAAAACCTTTTAAAAAGAAAAAGTTAAAAATATTACTAAATGTACCACAGGTAATGCGCCATGCTGCTATATACCTGTGTAGAACAATACAATCTCCCCCAAAAGACAAGTAACTAATTACTCGGATACTTGGATAGATATTAAAAGAGTAACCATGAAGATACTGCCAGGGAAAAGTAGCGCCCCCAACTCTCCGGTTAAAGCTTTTTCTGCCATGGCCAAACGCTCCCTACAGCCGATATTCTATATACATACGCCAACATGACACTCACCATAATCACAATATTAAAAAAGAATTGCAATGGAAATACCCACCCAAATATATAAAATACCTTTACATAAAAACATTTAAAAAATAAAATCCATCATCATAAAACTACAAATTATAGGCGTTTATGAAGTAATTCCACCATCTGAAAAAAACTATAGTATGAAATCATTATCCAAGTGGTTGTTTTATACTTAACATTGAAAATAAAAACATACTCAATATTATCCCAATCACTCCCCTAGAAACAGATAAAAACTAATGTATGGAATCATAATCAATATGATTATTTTTATAAACTGAAAATCAGACAAAATATAGCTAATACTGCCGTACCCCACAATATTTAAAGTAGTATACACAATAATCTAGCAGTAATACACACACCAACATTATTCCTAAACTCAATAGCATATTACATCGATTTTTATTTCTGGTACCCCATGCATTTTCACCTACGTACTTTCAAGCCACCAATACTCGAAACTTTCCAAATCTCATCTATGCTCTACAATACTAATTTAACGTGACAAGATACCCCAACATACCTCTTATTATTCAACCCGAAATTGACAAAAATATTTTTCGTGACTTATTTGCAAAACTAGCACAGATAACTTAATAGTTACTTATCGAAAAAGTAGTATATAAATAAAAACTTCAAACTTGACCGCCTTTGGTTATATTCTGTACCACATAAGCCACAATCTTAAACAATGTTTAAAATAAGTCCGATATAGATGTTCTACTAAAAAATCACTTTTTTGTCTTGGTTACAGTGGATCCATAGAAATCGGAAACAATTCTTATAAAAAAATCGGGAGGAAGGGGTAACTTACCCTGATAGCCTCTCTCGAAAAATAGCGATCACAATTGTATCTATCTGAACTTAATGAATTTGACAATTTGTGTCGTGATAATTGATTTAGAATCAAATTCCTAAAAATATCCCTACGCATACACGTTGACTAAGACGTCAAATAATTTATGTCAAAATTAAACGAATTACGTTTATCATAAATATGATAACACTGGGAAGATGTAGGTTTCTCAATTGTAATGTCCAAAAAATTAAGATTCTGATCATCATTGCATGGCGTTTCCAATAAAATCCAAGAAGCAGGATAAAAATTGAAATTCGTAGTGTAATTATGATCTTCAAAACCACACAGGAGATCATCCACGTAACGCATGAAAAAATTTCATTCAGTATGTGAGTGCCCCTTTCATATCTGTCCAAATATATATCAGCTAGTACTGAGAAACAATTACCTTCCATAGGAATCATTTTGATCTGGTTATAACAGCTTTCGCCGTCAAATAAAACAGTTTCGAACAATACGAGCTTCATTAAAGCTTTAAATTTTCCCAATGGTATAAATAACTGTAAGTCACAACTAAGGTATAATTATCCATAATTATTCAGTATAAATCCTCGATGTTAGTAGTATTGAATAGATCAGCAAAATCATAACTTTTGTAAATTTTTATACTGGGCATCTCCTTTAACCTTTTTACCACTTCATAGCTATTTTTAATAAATTAGCTACCATGTTTGTAAAGATTCAACAGAACAAATTTCAAACATCCCAATAAAGAATTGTTAGTCCTTGTTAAATGCGTTTTATAACCTATTGTAACCGGAAGATGAAAAATTACAATAAAAAAACTAAAAATAAATAAAATTATAAAACACGATGGAAGTATCAAACACCGAAAAACAGCCAGTCAGAACACAAAACACCCAACAGGAATACGTATATCACCTCCCCCCCAAAAAAAAACCGATCACACACAACAGGTCTGCGGGCGTATAGTAAGTTCTCCTTCTCCCAAACGAGTGGCTACAGTTTTCCGGGAGATCCACTTCCTGTGGTAGCAAGAAACTGATTTGCCACCTGCTGAGCTGTGGTGCGCCTCTCCCTTTTTCCCGATAGGACAATGTACCTGTTTCCTGCAGGCGTCTTACTTCTAACACGACCTCCCCCGTGATGCTCTCGCTACACATGCCAGTTATTTTAAATGCTTGCCACTGCTGTGAAACATCACTATGGGTGATGTCGAACTCCCTGGCAACTTCTGTTATTTTTCTCCCTTCTTTGATCTTTCCAATAATACGGCCATGCGTAAAATCGTCTAAGTGATATCGGGAAGACATACCGAAAATTTCAAGTTCGTCAATTAAATCTTTCCCGTAAAACTTTCACTTGAACAACAACTATCCACAAGCGTCAAATCCTTTAAATTTCTTATCAGAGCTATCACGTGACGAACAGGCGTGGAAATGAAAAATTTGCATAGGCACACCTCTTCTTACTGTATCCCGCACTTATTCTAATTTTCCACATTTTGCTTCCCTTCATTTCGTGGTTGCTATGGGTGATAGTCTCATCCGTCCTTAGCAATTGTCCAGCAGTATATATATATATATATATATATATATTATTGTTTAAGGTAACACTTTGGGGTCATATTGCTTACTGTGCGGATTTTTGTGGTACAGAAATGAAGACATGTTCTTCATGGTTACAAAGCATTTTTTTTATTTTTAAAATAGGTAAAATTTTATTTTACTCCATTCTTCAAAATTAATCAGTTTTCTAAAGCTTCGGAGTAACATGTTCAATTTGAATAATATTAACTTTTACCCAATATCCATAAACTTGTAATGCAATCCTCTTTACTGTAAAATATTTGCAGTTATTTCAAATTATGTATTAATTAGCTTCATTTTACATTGCGTTTATGCCACTTGGATTTTAAAAGATAATTTCGCATATCACTCATAACATTTCACAAACCTTACAAATTTACATAATCTTAGAAATATATTTTAATTTGTGAACGAGTCATCGTATTTCTTAACTAAATTTGAAAAGTAGCACATTCAATGTTTTCGATTTATACAGCACATTTTTTTTTCTACACTAGATTCATTGTATACGAGATTTACTAGATTCGAAAGTAAATACCGTACAAATTATGAATGTTTGACTTTCAAAGAGATATACATTTATTCAACTTTGCAGTTTTAATTTATATTTATCATTTTTTCTGTATTTACACACTAATCTTTTATACAATACATTTGAAAATTGATTGCTTTATGCAAAAATAAAATTCATTTTACTTATTTTATACTTGAATGCAGGAGATTAGTCTCAAGAGTCGATCGTGAAAACCTTTTACATTTTACGATGCTTCTGAAACGGTCCCGCAAATATCTGAAAAAATAAAGTATCTTTAAAAAAACCCAGCAAATCTTCTTCTGTTATGAATCTTCTTCTTTTTCGAATTTAAATGCGCCAATGTGATAAAACTGACATCATTAAGTCTTCAGAAATGTCATTATGACCCTTAGCTTAAGTATGGCGAATAAGAAGGGGAATATGTCTGATACACATATTACATGTAAGAAACCATCATTAAAATTTGTATTATGGACGTTATATAGACGGTTTGTCAAGGAATGTTATGGACCAGGCTAATAATTCGATCGTATACTTTTATGCTGGCGCATCGTATACATTATGCAGTTATGCAGGTGCATCGTATACTTTTATGTAGTTATTCAGGTTCATTGTATATTAAGCTAGTGCATCGTATACCTTTATGCAGGTGCATCATATATTTTTACACATGTACATCGTATACTTTTATGCAGGTACATGGAATATCCCCAAAGAGCTGCACGAAGTTTTAACTTTAGGGAAATGTGGATCAGCTTTATGGAAGCTAATCCACATTTTTGTAATAAAACATGGGGATGTATGGCTTCCCGTTACAGATAAGGTAAAACGTGAAGAAAGGATAAGGTGAAACGTGAAGAAAGGATAAGGTAAAACGTGAAGAAAGTTATAGAGCTTCGCAAAATTTAGATTGAGCATTTTGTGCATTTTATTTTATTCATATTCTAAACATTTTGTCTATGTCAAAAGATGACAAATAATATTCAAAACCAGCGCATATAATCAATCCTCCGCCCCTCAAATCAAACGTTTTGACAAAGCTTCAGAATAAAATTGACTTTATTATTCACAACATACAAAATGTACATTTTCAGCAAAGATTCACGCTACATGCGTGCCGTAAGTTGCATCAACTTGTTCCCCAATCTCTCTGCGTTTACACTCTTACATGAAGATTAATAAAAGTGTGTCTTTTAAAATCCTTATTTAAGGATTAATTTTACGGAGTTTACAGTGGAACAACAATTATTTGGACTGATTTCACAAAGTTTCAAAACTTTTAAACTGACTATTTCTTCCTAATTCTTACATGAAAGAAATATAATCCCTGTATTCCCCAGACAATCTAAAGTTGTCTCATTCTTTAACATCATAAGGGTCTCCTACACACATGCATAAAAATATAAAACAGCCCTAATATTTCCTATATTATTAAACGCTTTTTTTTTCTTATGTTATTAACACACTGCATATAAATGAAATTCTGAAAAAATCCATTTATTTTCAGCATTATTCTTCCATTTTTCTGTATATTTTTCCATATGTATAAAACCAAAAAAACAATATTGTCTTAGTATATTTTGCTGCATCCATAAAGTATCAATAGATTTTAAAAATAAATAATGTACAATTAATTATTGTTTTACAACATAGTTCTGTGGCGTCGGTTTTGTAAAACCACAGACAAGATGCAAATTGGAATTTTAAACACATTTATTGAACTAGAAAAATAACAGGTCGGTGATCAGCATAGTGAAATAGTAAGTACATTTCATAACAAAAATAGCAATAACACAGAATCGCTTTCGGTAGGGTGACAATTAAAAACACCCCTGGAGGAAAACAGAGAGAGCACACATATACATTTCCTGATATAAGATAAACACAAATATCCTTCATAATATATTTAAATCATATATGGCATTTTAGAGTAACAATTTCATTCTTAAGACAATTACTAGCAATTCAAATTCCAGATCGGATTGGCATTAACACTCCAATTCGTCAGAAGGAAAAATGAATATAAATGAATATAAATGTAAGATCAGGATGGACATTCGGACACTCAAATATCACAGTTCTTTAGGAACACAATCGGGAGATTAGCTCTATAACACCACTCTGAAGAATCAGGAAATCTTGGCTGGACAAGTAAGTTTCCATTCATCAGGAATGATGAGAATAGAATCTATCGGCAAAACAGGAACTCGTAATTTAACAGGAACAATCGAAATACTGCCAGAATACTTATCGGCGTGCGAGAACCAATGTAAACGAAACCAACAGAATTTTCCCATGACTCGACGATAATTCGTTTTGGAACTCAAAAACGCTGGAAGAAGGGTCAGGCATAACACTCGCTATAAATTTAGCTTCGTTTTGGCTTTATGAACATTTCGAAGCTGACCACATAAGGACTCTTTATTATACCAGAACAAGTCAGTTCTTCAAACCCGACTGTTACATTTCCACAAGAACTCTGGTCATATCCTTGTCTGAGTCACAACGACCCCAAACTATTATTTCTTTCTCATTACATTATAAATCCAGACCTGCATATTATCAAATCACAAATACCAAATCGTTCCATTCTGAAATTCGCAATCCGATGCGAATCCAACGCACACACCTACATCGTTCTCACATCTACACTCTCTCTAACAAAATTCAAAACTGCCGCGCGTGCGCAAAACCGGCAAGATCAAAACTCGCAACTGAGAAGCGAAACTACAAATCATTTTATTAATATTATTCTGGAACATAAACAAATTCGTAATTTAAATGTTCGCTTCCCAAACTGTAATGGAGTGGAAAACATATCGAAAATACATTAACATGACACAATTAATACTTTCTCTCACGCAGAAATAAAACAATACTTTAATTTAAAAACAAGTACGGCACATTGGTGTGAAAGCCTTATCACAGCCCATAGTAGGATACCCAGTAATAATTTATTTCCATTTCAAACCTTGCAATTCCATCACTATTTTTCCACATAAAACGCTCCACTTAAAACCATTCCACTTAAAGCACATTCGTTCAATTTATTTTCGAAAGTACAGACTCAGTACATTTTTGTGTCCATAAAATACTACTATACAATAAAATATTTTAATCTAAATGTATTTTGTTTTCTCAACGGAGTTCATGTTGCAGTCTCTTTCGCTTAGAGCTTATTTTCACATTATAAAAACACCCAATCCTATTTTTCTTTCTTCATAAGAGAATAAATTCCTCCTATGGATCAGTCATTATCGATAAAGTATATTCTTTCTTGTCTTTGTGTTATTATTTTATCGATCTCCACAGTTTCTAAAGTCGTGTTTATTTTCCATACATTTTTATCAACGGGAAGCTTTTATTTATATTTTGTTGTGTGTTACTACACTAGTTTCTGCTGAAAAATTAAGCATCCAAACTGCCGATTATGGTATTAACACTTTTCTTCGTAAAATAAACATATTTTTAAACAAACTATATTACGAATAAAGCGTTTCCAGAAATTAAAAAAAATGGCATATGCATATTATATTTAAACATTTAAAAGTATTTTTAACAGCGTGTAATTTAAAAGTAATAATTTATGGGAGATGAAGTAATTAAACGTTATTACCCCGACATCTTAAAATGTGAATTTAATTTAATCTACCTGTTGTGCCATATGGCTTACGATTATTTCTCATTATTACTTTCCTTATATACATAATGTATAAGGAAAGTATTGTGACGGGGTCGAAAATTCGATTTCGAGTTTTCGACGGGAGAGCACCTTTCAAGCATCCCTGAGCACGAATCAAACATTTTTGAAGTGATGTCTGTGTGTGTGTGTGTCAGTGAGTCTGTGGAGACGATAGCTGACGAACGAATGGACCGATTCGAACCAAATTTGGTGCAAAAATCACAATCCGTAAACACTGGAAGCCTATTGTTTTTATACGCAATCGCATGTTCAGAACTCCCCTAAAGTTTCAAATGAAATTTTGAAAAAATCGTCAAAAAATCAAAACCACTAATAAAGTTACGCAAATAGACATTTCTTGTGTAATTTTCCATTAGAAAACGATTGACATACATTTTAGAACGCTAACATGAACCGTTCTCGAGATACTGTACATTTTTTAAAAAAATTATCAAAAAGTCATATAAAATTAAAAAATATATATTTTCTATTGAGAAACATATTCACTTTTCATATGTAATACCATGCGATTAATTGGGTGACATCATTCTCGTGGATCTAGCTGGTTCCATTCATGAAAAAAGATACTTTGAGTAATACTTTTGTATTTGAACGCCAATAGTCATTTATTTGCTCTAAGAATAACTTATTTCTTAGTGCATAACGTTTGGCGAGATTTTGGCGACGAATTTGGCGGAATGTCGCCAACTTGGCGAATTTTTGAAATGCTGCCAAATTAACAAAAATCTCGCCAAATGGATAAAAATGATTCTAAATAAATGAAAATGACGACTAATTGTCGAAAATTCAATATCTTGGAAAGAATATTAGTATCAACTACAAGAAAAACCTATTTTTTTTACTGTAAAAGTAGTAAATTCATTACACTATATAAGGAAAGTCATATGTTGCCCACATCAGATTTTTCCATAAATGTAAACAATTATTTTTAATACGTGTTCTTTGGTGTGTAGAGATATTTTTATATCACAAAGTATTAAACTTTTGCTTGTGAAAATAATACAATTAGTACTTTTTAAAGAAAGGAGACATATGCAAAATATGTGATAATAATTATTTTGAGGACATTTTCATCCCTTTTCATCAGGCCAAACAGTGTCTTAACAAACGCCAACGTAAAGCGTTTTTTCATGGCACTTGTTAAGTAAATAAAGGTGCATTCTATGTATGTTAAGTATACAAAAAATGTATTCTATGTATGTTAAATAAAGTATATGCATTCTATAATATTTCTGTGTTTGGGTTTTTAAATTGGTTGAAAACCTAAAATAATTAATCATTACCATTTCTTTATATTATGAAAAATGTAATAATAACTTGAAATTCTATTTCATATCCTGTTTTATTATCTTCGAATGACTTGGTGGAGCTAGTTTTGTTTACTTTTGGGGACATAAGTATTTATCTCGTCGTTAGATTTTGGTTCAAATCAAGTGAACTAATGTAATAACCCATGATGGCTATGATTGGTGATTTGGATGAAATAACGTTCTGCTGATTTGTATTTCTGGACACCAAATGCACGAACGTTATTGGGCTCAAATTCTTCATGGTGTGAAAACGTATGAAATTCCGGCTGTACGGTATAACATTCCGACAGACTGTGCCTGAATTTTTTAGTAAATATTATATTTCTGTGTATTAGTAATTACCCGAGTTTATATTCGTACCTGCAAATATCCTGCAAATATATTATGACGTAAAATTACTCCCATTCATTGCAACATTTACAGACATACTGTCCCATGCAAAGGAAGTCGGTTGCCCAACTCCTGTTCCATATATTATGTTGAAATGGAACATTTGTCAAATGTTTTAGGGATGAATTATTTTATTTTAGGTTACGTATATTTGTGTTAATAAATATGCAATCGATCCTTTAACACTGTTTGGTCTATGAGTTCAATGTTCTAATGTTTTAAATTTCAGGTATCATTGTCGAAATAGGGACCAGGTACATACTGTCCTCTCCAATTCTCGGACAAATATTATTTTAAGTGTAATTTGTTTATTTCTCTAACTGTTCGTAAAGCTTAAATGTTATATGATCACGCTTTGTTGTATTGATAAAAATTTGTTCCCCAACTTCGGGCATTTTACTTCATTCTGAATTTTCTTTCGAAACTTTCACCACAGCTGCTTGATAATGAGATAAACGTAGAATGAAACGTTAAGGAGGTACAAAATGAATGTATTTGTTATGTAAAAAATAAGTGTAGAAGTGTATCTGATATGGGGAAGAAATTTTGATAGTTTTTTATACTGCAACCCATTTGCATTTAAGGAAACGAGAAATACTTTTCAAATTTTAAATGTAACCACCTTAAACTAGATACTTAATTTACAGCTATTATTTGACATATGGGCATTTTCAGTTTTCAGTAACCTATAACTATATATGTAGTAAGTCCAATATTTAAAATAATTTAATAATTAAAGTTAATTCACTTTAATAATTGAAGCATATTCGTATTTATACATTATTATCCTAATGTAATCCTGCAGTGCATATATAAATGTCTGCTTCATACTACGAAAAAGCAATACCATTTATTTTAATTCTCAATGAATAGCTTTTTATCGAAAGCCCAATCCTTTGTGAAAATCCCATTCTCTAAGATTTTTGTCTTTATTTAAATTATTTCGTACAATCCTCGGAAAATATATTATTTACCTTCTTATAAGAGGAAAAAACCCTTTTGCGGTGAAAGTTTTGAACATTTGAATGGAACGCTACCATTAAAAACCTATTTAGTCCCTAAATTGCATAATGGACTTTAACTTAAGTATGGGGAATGAAAATAAAACTGTAACATATTTGACAAATTTATTAAATGCACTAATTATCAATAAAAAAAAGTCATTGCTGACATTTAAAGCGTGTAAATAAAAAAGTGAAGGAGGTAAAAAACATAATAAGGATTTTTATTCTTCATGCTTTTTTATTTTACAATCGTGGGATTCTATTAAAATTTAAACCAAATGCATGTGAAATAATTGTGTATCACATCGGACTCTTTATAAGGACTCTTTGTGCATGGTAATGAATTTTCTCATAAGATTTAGCAGTTTACCTGCATTTCTTTCTTGATGAGGATATATAATATTTATCTATCTCTCTGTATATATATATATATATATATATATATATATAGTGAATACAAATGAAAAAATATAAAAATGGGGTTATGCTTACAGGTAAAGTATGAAGCGACCAAAGGGGATTGTGACCCCTTGTTACCGGTTACAGCATGCTTTTACACTAAGGAAACACTCCCGGAACCGATACCTGCCCGAAGCAACCTCCCGTCTGCCAATTTAATAGAAAATGTAAATAGGTCAAAGGTAAAAGTACAAAAAACACAAGATGGAAGTTCCAAAATATTTTTCAAATACGATGAATTAAAATGAAAGCAAAAAAGAACATAAACGTCTATCGACATCAATATCACAAACACACGTTGATTAAATATCGACCCGTTATCGGTGTGACTATGGTACAATGCATCTGGGAAAAGGTTTTGATATTATTTTTATTATTATTCCCTTTTTTTATTTATTAAATTTATTGAAATTATACGGTAAAGGTCAAAAGAAAGGGGTTTATTTTGTCACAATTGAACCACTAACGACAAAGTTGTCAAACATGAAACAATGATATATTGAGTTTGGCAGTGTAAGTATAGATAGCACTTTCGTTACGTAATTTGGTTTCATCCCAGTTACATTTCGTTTCTTGAGTTGCTAAGACATTGACGGGTTCACAGTTCACTTTTACTGGTGTCAATTCAACTAAATGGTAACCAGCCTATATATACCCTATATGAAAATTTCTAATAAAAGCAAGTAGCTTGTGAAGTTCTTAGCCAAACTACAAAATTCAAGAAGTTTTCAGAACTCACTAAAATCCAAAAATATTTCGCCTAGTAAACGATATTAACGAATCTGTCCCCTAGATCAATAAATTTGTAGTCATGATCATGCGACCTGGAATTTCAAATTAGAACAATGGTCTCCTGTTATGAAGTTGCAGTTCATTTGCATTTTTACGTTTCATCTACGTCACATTTCTTCCACAATTTTCTCGGTAACCCGCGCCCTCAGATGTTACAAGTCACAAATAACTGTTCGATATAATTACGTAGATATTTAGAAAGTTGATAATTTAAAGGGCCACAAGAGGTCAAAAATGAAATAAAATGATTGCCTTTCCATGCTTCTCATTTTATATTGTACCTCTTCTCCTATACATCTATAATACCTAAAAATGCTATAGCTAATAAGTGAATACCTGAATCATATATGATAATTTTTTCAATAAGACGGATCTAATAATAATATTTTAAAAAATTGTATAATGAAGAAATATTTTAAAACTTTATTTTGATATATGTTGTTTGCGCGTTTGATAGCAACAAAACTAGTGCTTCCAGAAACAACAATGTTGCTGATTATGATGTAAAACTCTCTATTGAAGAAGTTATACTTTGTCATTTGACATTTAATTAATCGAATGATTTGTATTCAGTGATGCTTAAATTGTTTTATTTCATCGTAAACTGAGCATTGGTTTTCGAGGAATTAATTCCCTTTACGAAAAATGCACATCTCATGACAAAGAAAACGGAGTTTAACATTATGAACGCTATAGAGTTTAATTATGTTCTATAGACATACGGTATGGCAATATAAAATATATTTATGTATGTGGAACATAAATTTTAAATGTTTGGACGGTCTGAAAATATATTTTCTAGTGCCCAAGTTCACATAAAAGAATTACGTTCGAAAACATCTCTTTCTGTTGTAATTCTCCAAGAGAGTAAATTCCGCATCTTAAACTTATTTTATCATTGCTTGTTCAGTAACACTAATTACAAAGGAAAACGTGATTCGTTTACATTATACACATAAGATAAACAGGTAACTAAAAGTATGTGAAGCGGAAATAACATGCTATAGCAAATGCAATTTCATTAGTTTTAAAGTAAAGTAATAAAATATTTTCTACAAAAGGAAAACTATATATATATATATATATATATATATATATATATATATATATATATATATGCAGTAATTTGTCGAATTTAAGTTCAACATAAACATTAAATATTGATGAATTTCAAAATTTGAAAGACATTTCTACTTTCTAATGTAAAATATGCAAACTGAATAGCAATGATGATATGAATTACGTAATTAATATATTACAATTATTATTTTTTTATTGAATAGTTTAAAAGTTTAGAAGAGAAAATCTGTATTCTATGTGTATCTATTCTTCAGTAAGTTTCAGTGCAAGATGAAGTGTTTTTCAAAGTATTTTATCACCATGGCACATATTTGTATTTTATACAGTGTTATTAGAATTTCATATTCAAAAGATGATGGTACATACGCTAATAGCACATAATACTCTTGTAATACTCTTGTAAATAGTTCAAACTATGAAGGATTGGTATTTTATTTCTAAAAGAGTCATAGAATATATTCAATAGTATGTAAAGTTGGAATTAACAATACATTAATAATTTCATATACAGCCAGAATTTCTATTTACAGTGATGCATACAATAGTTTCAATTTAAATAGCACGATAATATTTATGACTTAATTTAGATTACTTTCAATATATAACGGATTTACTAGACTCAAATGTAGGGAACCTAGAATTTAGGTGTACCGCAAAAAAAAATTCTGGATGTACTTAAATTTATCAGATTTTGAATTGTGAATCTATTTCGATTAATTTTACCATATTAACATATGACTTTTATAAAATATATTTGGAAATTTATGATTTTATACAATACATAGAAATAATTTTTCCTTATTTTACTTCTGAATGGGAAATATTACTGCCCATAGTCAAGCCTGATAAATCTTTCATATTTCTACCATTTCATAAGCGATTTCAAAAATGTCTGGGAAAGTAGATTATATTTAAAAAACAATTGGCAAATTATATTTTACTACGATACTTTATAGAATTGGAATAGGAAAATATCATAAGTGTGAAATAATGTATTCATCCCAAAATTCCATTACATGAGCTGAAGCTAGCTGAAAAAAAGTAAAAGTATAACATTCTTGATGCAAAAATTAATACATCACTATTATATGATATATAAAGTAAATGCTAGAATTGCATTTCGGACATTGAAATTGTAAAAATAAAAGGAAGTTTTTCCCTCTTCAGTTTATTTTAACCCTTTATGTTTTCTTTACAACACATTAAATACACAATATATACACGGTACATTTTCTTTATAGTCATAAAACACTAATATACTTTAAAATATGGCAATGTAAAAGTATGTATTTTGTTTTCTCAAAGAAGTGCATGCTGCTTTCTATACCTTATAGAGCTTAATTTTACCTAATAAGCACAAGTTGCCATCCCAATATACTTTTCTTCTTCTTAAGAGAATCTATTCTCTCTGTCCATCAGCCATTATCAATAAAGTAGCTTTCTAGTCTCGGCGTAATTATTTTATTGATCGATCTGAAAGGTTCATAAAATTGAATTTACTTTTGTTTACATTCGTGCATTTTCAACAACTGGATTTCTTTTTTTTTCGTGGAAACGACAGTAAGGTGAACTACAAATCAGTGGGAAATTATGCGTACTCTTAACCGATTAAAGAAGTAACGCTTTTTCTATGAAAAATTAAGATATTTTTGCAAACTCCGTTAAGCAAAGCGTTTTAGAAAAGTTTAAACCTAACAAGTGATCATATTTTAAGAATCAAACAAGTGTTTTAATGTGGTAAAATTTATCTATATTTCAATTTTTAATGAATCGTGTATTTCGAAAAGTGGCATCCCAAAATAAACAAATTGAATTAGTTTTTTATTACTGTCTCAAAATTACAAACAATATTAAGTAAATCATATGCATGTCTTCAGCTTATTGATATCATCTTAAACTTTCTCTCCCATTACACTTCCTATAGCAGTGTTTTATAGCCTATTATTATGATAATTACTTTATTTCAATTCCTCCATTGATAGCCAGAAGCGTAGCATGATATTTTTGACTGGGGATGTTGTCATTTTAACTTGGAAAAGGTTTTTGTATGATAATTGAATTTACATTGAAAATTCACAATTTCAATTAGATTTATTTCTTTGGTGAGTAAAATAAAATAATTTAACATAAAATGCTAAGAGTGAATGAAATGCACAATATTTAAAAATACATTACCTATGTCAGATAAATACATACAAAGTATAACATTTTAAATGTTTGCTTATTTCTAAATGAGCTGAACTTTTACAACCATTTTATTAAATGTGAAGTCATGGTCGCCTTTAGAGGATGGCACTCTCCCCCTTGGATATTTAAGATAACAAAGGCAAGTATCAAGCAAAACGATGTTATAAATTTTATTCGTGATTTTACACCCCCCCCCCTTTCCGGAAAATGTTCTACAGACGCCCATGCATGAAAAGGGCACTGAAAATTGGTGAGAAAACTGGAATATAAACGTAGTTGAAAATCAGTGTAGTCAACAATGTCCATAAACAATATTTTATATTAATTATTTACAAATACTGTACTATGAAAACATTTTAAAATATCTTATTATTACAATACGCTAAGAATACATTAAAAATTATCAACCACTTTGATCTAACTGAATTTCTCGTCTAACAGGGAATTTTAAAAGGAAATCAAATTTATTATTTCTAAAATTCTCAAATACGCAAACGGATGCTTCGCCATATTGATGTCTATATAGAGAGCTAAGCCCACTTAGCAAACTACTTAAGTTTAATGGTAGTCATTATTAGTATATTTCTTCGTCTTGATATTGTTTAAAGTTGGGTAAATCCTACGTTACTAGTGTAAAAATGACTCAAATTATTTAGTATTATAAATAATTATTATTTTATACGAATAGTAATTAATATGTTTACGGTTTGACCCGAAATGGAGGAACCATTACCCATCACTATCCACTCTCACTTATCCATCATTGATGAAACATCACACCCCACATCCAAGCATTGATTGTTTATAAAGGGTTGAAAACTGGGAAGCAATAGCCACGCCTTTCTCTAAGCTAGTTCACATGTTAGTTAATCAGCCAGGGAGGAGTTTAACAAGTGGGTGGTCTTAATGTCATGCCTCTCCTCATAGATGACAAAACCTGGATGATTTTATCTTCTGAAACATTAAAATATGCGTTTTAATGGTAAAAACACTTTGAATCCTGTCATTTTAAGCAAGCAAAATGTGACATTTTTCTATTCACAAAATTATTTAAAAATATATAATAAATAAAAATATGTTTAAATAATTCTTTGAATTAGATTTTAAACAGGGGAAGCTCAGCTTTTTAGTCTTAATACACGCTACGCTATTGTTGATAGCTACATTCCCATGGTGACATATAACATTTCCTGTTCAAAATTGCTTATATATATAACGCGAAAAATGCGAATATATATATATATATATATATATATATATATATATATATATATATATGAGAGAGAAAGAGGGGGTGATAGTATTTAATAATTTAAATTTATGACATTCCAATGTTTGCATATTTTTACCGCAATGATGCCTGATACATTTACAAATACTTCGTCATATAACACATACAATAATAATATTTTGCCTGTCTGAATTCCAAATGCATATGATCTCTACTAAAAGCTCAATAAGTTATGGAAAAACCCTTTCTTGCATTTTTCCCCATTCCCTATTAGCTAGTAAAATATATTTTCTACTTTTAAAGTCCTTTAAATCCCTTCCAAATTAAAGATTTGTATACATTAATGCAGCATTAACATTAAAAAAAATAGCTCCTAAATTCCCTTTTATATACCTTAGCTTCAACGTTTATGACAAAAGCAAAGATGTAATACTTTTGATACGTGATTTACAATTATAAATCTGACACGAAAACACTGTGTAAATAAAAAATATGACTAGAAAAGGTAAGTTACTGAACAAAAATTCATTTACCAACACCTCTTTTATTCTTCAGTTAAAAATATGAGGATCACATGCGTTTATCTTTATTTTCAATTACAACCAGAAGCTGCTAACGAAACTTTGAAACAAATTCATGCAAACTTATTTTTTCTCCTGTGTTCTTTATGTACTTTATATGCAAGATAGAAATCATTTTATCGAATAAATAAAGAACAATGTCAGTCTTTCTGTTTTTTTATTATTTTCCTGGCTCAGTCATTATCGATATATTTACCTTCGTTGTTTTAGAGTTGTTCTGTTATAATTCTCCCTGATGTTCTTCCAAGCATCTTCACTTTTGTTGCATTTTTCACCTCCGGCTATATTCAGGGATGATAACAATCAGATGGATCAAAACTGTACAAATAATATCCATGTATCCATCTAATTTATTACGAAGTTAATATTTTCCAACTCATTTTCAAATTTGGGCATTATGTGATGTTAAATCATAAATTTTTAAATAAAAAAAAAATCAATCAAAATGCTGTTTAAATTAGCCAAAAATTATTTTTTTTAAAAATAATTCTATAAAATTAATCAACAATAATTATTCTATTAGCTTCATTGAGTGTTTAGTAATTTACCCCAAAATTGTCAACATAAAATTTTCATTATATTTTACCCAAACATTTATTTTGTCAATTCAGTATTCTGTTACTTAAAACATATAATGTTTATAATCTAATGCATATAATATTAATGTTGAAACTTGTCAAAAATTAACTTTCATTTACAATTATTTTTACATACTTAAACCCTGTATTTAATTTTCATAAAAATAATATAAATATTAATTTGCCTTTTTATCTAAAAATGTAAGTTTTCACAAAAAAAATAATATGAATTTTTAACGCACTTCAGTTTTTGCTGAAATAACCGTTTAGAGTATAAAATTCTTGTATTTTGAATTCTAATATAATGTGTATATAAATACTGTTTCACTATATGACGCATAGAAAGAATATTTTGTTTTTTGTACATCAGAATGTATAAAACTTTCTATGAATTATAAATTATATGACCTGATATATTGCAATTATATTATATTACCCATATTTGACTTATTCTCGTATTAGCTAACCACGCAAATGTCTGGGAAAATAATTTGTATAATTTTTTTTCTATGTATAAATAAACTCTTGCGATTTGAAAGGGTATTATATTTTTAATACACTATTTAGTTCCTATAAAATTCACAGTTATATTTTGCATATGAGCATGGGTATTTAATATAAAGTACATTTTATATATGAATTATATGAAAAGTATCTATATATTTAATGCAATATATATTTTATCATTTACCGATGCCATAGAAAAATAATAAAATATAAGAAATATTTTGAAACAATTTAAATATTTTTAAGTTACGAACATTACAAGTGATAGTTTCTATATATGTTTGACGGGACGTAATAGATTTTACATGTTAAATTATAACCACTACATTTCCAAACTAAGTATTGAATCCTATAAATTACTTGCATACTGTTTACAGCTAGCACGTTTTGTTTTCGAGATATAAGCAGTAAAAACTTTAAAAACGGGAAATATTAAATTTTATTCAATTTGCAAGACAATTCCTCAAAAACCAAAGACATTTTATTAAACAAATTATTGATCCAGACACTAGTTTACTTATTTGCATATTTGTTGTTTACTCTTAATATTTATTTACCTTTTATGGCTTAAAAGATTATTAGAGTGAAGTGATATTAATTATATATAATTCCAAGTAATATTTGAAACAAATGAATTCAGAAATACATTGGTTTTACACTGTTTCTTTACACATTTTGTTCCTTAGGTATTTAGTCCTTGTTCCTTAAATGCGTTCTTTATGCATGCAACTTATATAATAAATTATTTTCAGACTAAAACATTTCTAGTCCTTATATTTTATCTTTCGCGTAAGAATATATTCTGTCATTGGATCCTTAATTATTGACTTCTTCTTCTTCTTCGTGATCTTAGTGTTGATATTGAAAGATTTCCCCATGATGACTTTGAAATCATTTCTATTTTCGATACATCTGCAGCACCAATTAGTTTCGTTTTAAGTGACTGTGACCGCAATGGCAGAATATTAGAAACGGAAATGTTGATCGCGAAACAATTTAAGGTTTAGTTTAACAAGTTACTATTAGTTCAAACATTTTGCTTTAATTTTTTTTTCAGAATTTCAAAGAGGATTATGCAGAATATGTATACAATATACAAAATATTCAGGCAGTTGCCCGGTACTATCAATAAATGCAGATGCAATTTTTTAAGCAAACTAATAAGAGCTATTTGGATCGGAAACTAAGCTCTAAAGAGGATTTCATAACACTACTAATATATACAGATGCACAGCTTTGTCCACCAATACACGCAACTCAAAACTGGCTCAAATTTTCTGAAAATCGAAACATCCGGTAACAAGTGTTACTATATTATTGTTCCTTGCAGTTTACTAAAAAGAGCTACGGTTCGAATGTATGTGTTTGCAATTCTTAGAATCCTGTTTTTAAGAAGTTATTTGGCTAGGACAGCTTTGTTAATCAAAAATAAAAGACTTAATTTTTCGTTTAAAAAAGATCTTAGAATAATATATACAATTTACAAAAACTACTGATAAGAAACTAAAAACAAAATATTCGTATAAATACTGAACACATAAACCGAATTCAAACGTGTAAAATAACTTCAACCTGCCTTACTTATGCAAGTTCGAATTTTGCGGTAGGGTGGTTGACTGTAATTGAACTGTTATCGCTATGAAAAGAAATGAAAAATTTAAAATCAACGGGTCAGATTAAGGAGATGCAGGATATTAAAAATGGATGTTCAAAATCACGGGGAATTGTTAGTAAATCTACTCACTGAGAACAATCTATTCTCAAACATATCCATATTGTCCCAAGGCAAATTTGGGACATTGCAAATTATGGAGGAGTGTAACCTACAAAGATGGTCCCTGTACTTCTCCTTTAACTCATATACACTTCCCTAAGAGAACACCTGCAAAAGGATGAGCAAGCCATGTTTCTGGGAAGTATGGACAACGTTGGTTCTGTTACTGAGGGGCGCACAGCGGGGCGCTCTTGGGGAGAGCTGACCCTTGTCCGGTTCGGCTGCACGTGCACGCAAGGTCGTGAGAACCCTCGGTCCACCTGCCAGATATTAATTCTGGGATGATCGCCAGCCTCCTGTCAGCACAGCACCCAATAGCTGGACATTTTTGGAAATATCCAATGAAAATACCAGGGGCTTCAATTGGGGGGACCAGTAACAAACCTGGGGCTTAATTGTGTAGGAGGAGAGATTTTTCCGATGATCGAGAGAGTGTTAGATTTTTAAAAAGAAAGAACGAGGAATTGAGTTGAAGACTTGAGACAGAACGGAGATTTTTGGGTGTGTGCTCCGGAGAGAAAAGTTCTCCCAAAATAGGTCCGCAGCGATGACCGGTATTTCCGCGGTCGAAGTGCCCCGCTTCCAGTGACGGTCTTATGATATATTTGAAGGTACTGAATGCATGTCTCTTATACTATCAGTTCTGATGACGATTTGTTAATTAATATTTGCACTCTCTCGACATCTATAGCCAAATTACTTGAGTTAAATAATTAGAATGAATTTAATAGGGAACTTAAATGAGGGGGATTTGAATATGTATATTTTAAATGTTTATGATTTAAAAATGTTAAACACGTATGTCAGTGAATAATAAGTATGCTTTAGTAAGAGTGCTGATTGAATTAATTAAATATGTTCTTCTATTATTATTTTAATTTCCTTTTGTCAATAAATGATATTTTGTTAACGTTTTATATCATGTCCGTTGTCCTCATTTTCCGATAATTTGACTTTCATGTATTTTTATTCGACACGGCCAATGTCGGAGATTGTTTTAATAAACAATAACACTGATTTATGCGTTCTAACAGGACGTGTGGTTAAAACCCACATAACAAAAATGGTTCCGATGACCAGGATGCGAAATAAAAATAATTGTTAAAATAACTGAAAAATTTTTTTTTGTGAATAAATTAAAATTAATGTGCGCGATAGGAAAATTTAAAATAAAATTAACTTAAAATAAAATAAAATTAACTTAAAATAAAACTTAAAATAAAATTAGCTTGAATTAAAATAAAATTATCTTGAAATAAATTTAAAATAAAAAACGTAAACTTTAAAAGTAAACTTAACGTAAGGAAATGAGGACATTTAAGAAAATAGATGTTGTCACAAGTGTTATGCCATATGTATATGAAATGTGTATTTAAGAAATATTGTGTATATTTAAGAAAGAGAATTATAGGATTTAAATATATTGAGTTAGGGGAGAAAAATTGGAGAAAATTAATAATGGATGGTAATATTCTTTTGGGAGCTAAATTTTTGGGAGATAAGAATTGCGTAGGAGTATGATTTTATGTTTAAGATTTTTGAGTATCAATAATTGTATTTTATGTTGCATGAAAAGTGTTGTATTTATGTAAACGCGCATTGTTCGTAGGGATAGAAATTTTGGATTAGAAAATTAAAGGAAAAACTTAACAATTTTTTAAAATGACAGAAAGGGGTGATATGACGGTAACGCCTACAAGTAGGATTCCGGGGATTATTTCCTTGTTAGGAGAACTGAGCGGAAGCGACGAAAATGAGACCTCCATATTTTTCGAACAGATGGAATCTTTAAGTGACCTAACAAATTGGAACGATTTAGAGAAGCTAGCAATTGTTAAATCCCGTCTGCGCGGAAACGCAAGAAAATTCTACATCAGCTCAAAGGATCTGCGTAGCGAAACATCTTTCGACATTTTCAAGCAAAAATTCCTAGATTTTTTCACATCCGAACCTAATGTCACTACAAATCAAATTCTTTTTTCAACTGCTAAACAAACTAAGGGAGAAAATATTAAAGAATTAGCACATAGAATTACAACATTAACTTTAAACTACGTAGGTGAAACACAACTTAATGAACACACACACGCAATTATGGACAAACTCAGCCTAATTAAATTTTTGGAGGCAGTTGAGCCCGAATATCGGAAAGAAATTATGAAAAATGACCCAAAAAGCTTTAAGGATGCGGTAAAAATTGCCCAAAACTTAAAAGCGGCCAATCTGACAACAACAGTTGAATTAAATAACATATCTCAGTACAGTGATATTCAAACATTTAAAAAGGAACAACAACAGTTTAATTCTAATTTACTGGAAAAAATAACAGAAGAAATAAATCATCTTAAAATTAGAGAAAAAAAAAATGATTATCAGATAACGAACACATATTCATGCGATTTTTGTGGTAAATTTGGACACTTTATGCAGGATTGCTGGCATTATATTAGAGAGAGAAATAATCAAGCGCACATATCATTACAGACTATTCGGAAACCAACAGAACATTATGCACGGAGAAAGTTTTCCCCCATCCGCTGCCAAGATTATGCGGAGAGAATTCCAAATACTGCATACAACAGTCCCCCAGGCCGATTTTACCCCTCATATACCCAAGACGTTAGGGGAGGAAAGCGTACGTATGTGGACGATAGAAATGTTAATGAAGGAAGAACAGCGAACCAGAAATATACATATAGGAACGATGAACGGAATTTTGAGGTCCCGCGTTACAAAAATGATTTTCAGAGACAAAACCAAGGTAAATTTAAATATATGGATAACTCGGACAGATACGCCAATGACAGGAATGATTTTAGACAGAAAACAAATTTTAACAAGCACGATTCTAGACGAAATACAAATTTTAACAGAAATTTAAACTAGAAGGGGAGATTGAGAATGATCGTCAACAAAGGCGTAGAATTAGGGTTCAGTCTCCGTTAAATAAAAATAAAATCCCTGTTAGTGGTAGAAATTTCATAGAAAATAATTCAAGAGAGGTTCAGTGCATAGATAGAAAGAATTCCAGAGAGGATAAAAATTTAAGGCATGTTACACAAATAAATATTGAGAACGAGGGACAAAATGTTGGAAAGTATGAAATTCAAATTGATAGAGAAAATTTTGGTAGTTACAGAACCCAAAATAGTGGAGAAAGAGAGGACTTTAAGGACAGGAAGGACAAAGTTGAACCTATCGAGTCAGTTGGAGATGAATTAAACACAGAATTACCCACAGTAGAAAATAAACCTCAAAACACGGAAACAAAAATTCGCTTAGACTCTGACACATCTTTTTCGGTCTGGCCTATTGATATTTTCAAAACAATTAAACAAGAAACTCAGAAATTACGTGAAAACAAAATAACGGACGTTTTGGTTGATGAGAGCGCTGATTGCAAAGACACACAGAATACAAATACAAATTATGACAATGAAGATATTCAAATTCCAAAGGAAGATAAAGTAACGGATGTTTTGATTAGCGAGAGGGTTGGTTTCAAAAATTCACAAAACACAAATACAAATTATGGCAATGAAGATATCAAAAGTTCAAATGAAAACAAAATAACGGACGTTTTGGTTAGAGAAAGGATTGTTTTAGAAAATATTCAGAATACAAATAAAAGTCACAGTAATGAAAGTATTAGGAAATCAGATGAAAGCAAACTAATGAAAGTTAATAGAAATCAAAATGTTATTTTCCAAGAGGACCAAAATGAGAATGGAAAGGTTAATTGTAAAAAAAATCGAAAAGAAAATGCGAAATACAAGCTTCAGGACATTCAAATTACGAATGAAAATCACGATGTACAAATAATCCCAATTTCAAATGAGAGTAAAATAATGGATGTTATGGACAATGATAATGAAAATGTTGACTTTCAGAATTTGCAAAATCCAAATGATACCAGTAAAAATACACAGGATGAAAATTGTAATACAGATAGAGAGAAAAATCAAAATGATAGTGAGGTTAATGATATTCAAAAACTTTCAAGAATAGATGAAAATCAAAACAAAAAGTGGGTTAGGCAAAATGTACAGGTAGCAAATGAAATACAAGTTTGTAACACAAGTGAAATGGAAGATATTCAAGAGAGAAACGAAAGAAAACTCGGATCAGATTTTTTCACGAAACCAAAAATTTTTAGGAACGTAATTGTGTCCGATGATCGCTATTTGAAAAATTTTAAAATGAGAAAGAGGTAAAAAAAAAATAATTATAACTCAAAACGAATTCTTTGGAAATTGATCTGGCAAGAAATAAATTATGAAATTGAAAAATGGATATGATGTCAAAATTGTAATGAAAAACAATCTCTTCCCGCCTTTTATTTAACGTGCTTGCGACAGATAAGAAAGAAAACACGCGACATTCACGAAATGTTAGCACAACACAGCACAAGCGAACCCCCCCCCTCAAACGGTCACTGCAAAGTGTCAATACAAAAACTCTAGCGAAAGGACTTCTTTCTCCCTCTTAAACAGTCAGAAACGTGTACAACGGAACGAAAAACTGGTTTCCGGGAAGTCTTGGCAGAGAGCAAGCAGATTGCCAATCACGCAAAACATTTCGGTGGCGACAATTTCAGGGGCGCAAAGTTCCCCATGGCGACTCTAGGTCAGTGTGGAGATGGGTTCCACTCAAGGTCATTTTTCAGATAGAAACAAGGGGAGATGAAATCTCACAAAGGGGGTGAATTGCAAAGGGGGTGAAGTTCAGTCTACAAAGAAGTAGGGTACGCACGATATTCACAGGGGAGAACTGGTTTCGAATACAAATGAAAAACAAATGCAGGAGGACGATTTATCCTTGGTTAGAAGAGAATAAAAATTTAAAATAAATGTAGGAATAGATATACAAATTTTTTATATTTTAAACTCGATATTGAAATTGTAAATAAAGAAAAATAAGGTTAGGTAAGAATTTGAAGAGAAATATGGTTTAATCTTGGAAACACGACTACAACAAATTTTATATACAAATATATATATATATAAAAAAAAAAAAAAATAGGGGCGAGAGAAAATATACATCAAAAATTGCACGAAAAGCGCGTAAAACGGGGCGCAAACTTTAAATAAATATTGAATTATAAATAAAAGAAATTTTAAATAAATATTGCATTATAAATAGAAGTAATTTGAAATAAATATTACATTAATTAGAAGAATGTTTAAATGAATATTGCATAAAATAGAATTAATTTTAAATAAATATTACATTAATTAGAAAATTTTAAATAAACATTGAATTATTAATTAGGGAATTTTAAATAAATGTTACATTAATTAGGAAAGTTTAAATTAACATGAAATTTTAAAATAATATTGGAGTGCAATTAAAGGGGATTTTAGTAATTTTAAATAACTAGTACATTATAAACAGATGGAATTCTAAATAATTATTACAAAAAATTAATTTAAGTAAGACCTTAACGGAAAACACTTTGCGACATTTTAAATATTATAAGCGAGTGATTTAGAAGAAAAACGGAATAAATAAATAAAATATATTGGAATGGATATGGTGAAAATTACTTTTATGGTAATAAAAAGAATTTAAATATAAGAATAAAGGGAAATTACATTAAAATCAATGAGTAAATTTGTAAGGACACGAAATTTGGATAAAGTAAATAAATGTTTTAAAAATAAATAAATAAGTAAGGAATGAGAATAACATACATTTTTTTTTAACATAAGGGATAGCAATGAATAGGAATTCACGACAATGAGACATAGGTAAAAATTTAAAAATACTAACACAGTAATATAATAAATTTTGTTAAAGTTAAAAATTAAAACTTTAAGGAATATCTATACATTTTTGAGTGAAACTAGGGGAATGATCGACGTACTTATATTGCGCATTCAGCAAAACCATGGTGAGGTTCCATGTTAACATTTAGCCATGCGCGATAAAGTAATTTTTCTTCTTTTTAAAAGATAATGGATAAATAAAAACACTTACCCCTTTCATCGGCATACAGTACACCTTGGTAATCCAAAAAGAATTCTGCATATCACACTTAAAATTCCCTTTACACATTTTAAAAATAAAAAAAAACACTCAAACATGTAGATAACACACATCTTTATCTCTCACACGAGGCCGGTCGGCCAAACACACAGGATTTATTCTGCGGGGCCACAACTGTAAGGGCATGGGATCCTTTGAAAATCCGGAATTATCCGAATATCTGAGTCTTGCCAACCCTGGGAAAACTGGTTTCATGAAAAGGGCTTGTGTACTGACGTTGACGGGAAAAGTTTATTCTGTGCATAGGTACTCACGGGTTTATATGGGTAAAAAAAAAAAGAAAAGAAAAAGATAGCTGACGGTTTACAAGGAAGAAATTAAAGTAAATACTTACTGCTTACGGAAGGTTTAATATAAAGAAGTTACGAATGTAGACCGTGAAAGAAATATAAGGGAGTTTAAAATGTAAGATAATTACGGATTTATGGCAGATAGTATTAAAGAGAACGACGGACGCAAATTGTTAAAATTTCCAAGGAGTTTGTGATAAAAAAAAAAAGGATAAGAGAATTATGAATTTTATTTGTAAATGGTTTATTGAAAAGAAAATTTGCAAAATTTATGATAAGAATAAATGTAAGAGAAGTATGAAAATTTTTAGGAAATGGTCTATTAGATGAAAATTCTAAACGCTAAGGCGAGATTCGGAATACAGAATTTGGGATTATGTATATAAGGGATATATAAAGGAGAGTTAATTGATAATTTGAAAAAAAAATATGTTTATTGTGTTTGTACAAATTTTGAATTTATTAGGAAATGTAATATGGCATGGCAATTCGTGATAATATTGACAAAAATTTATTTGTTTGTTTTTCTTTGTATTTTCAATGAGATAGCATAATGTATTTGTAAATATTAGTAAATGGTGAGATGTTTAATCAGTGAGAAAATTTTGTGGGCAACTTAAATGTTGAAAGGAATGTGAGAAAGAGAAATAAAAAACAAAACAAAAAATGATAATAACGATAGGAGAAAGTACTGTATTTTGAAAATTGAATAATGGCGAATTAAGTAGGGAAGTATTTTTTGTAAAAAAAAAATTAAAAAAAAACTCAGGGACTTAATGTTTAATGGGTATTGTAAATTCCAGAGAGAGAATTTGTGTCATCAGACTGTATGTATATGTATGCATTGGTGTATCGATAAAGTGTGTGCCTCAACTAAGATTCGTCCATACATGAAAATCCAGTGATATGATACAGACAGTGATGTGTTGTTCTCACAAGAAAACTTTCTTCTTCCCACGTTTACTCCACAGCGAGAAGTGATGCAGTAACGTCATCCACATACAGAGTTCCAGACTTACAATTTTCTTTGCACTTCCATCACAGTGATACGATTATGCAGTGTCGTGCTTTCCACATAAAACTTTCAAAGTCCACGATTTTCACACCCCCATGATAGTGTGATAGACGATTATTCAGTGGCGTGATTTTCACATAAACTCTCAAAGATCACAGTTTTCACACCTCCATGACAGTGAGATAGACGATGCAGTGTCGTGCTTTATACGTAAACTTGCATTCTACATATGTTTATTTCACAGCGGAACTACACAGTGATGTGCTCCATCTGCAGATCTCCAAGTTCTAATTTTCTTTGCACTTTCCAGGACACTGAACTAGGAAACAGTGGCGTGATATAGAGACGCAAACCCTCTGCTACAATTCTTTGTAAAATAACTTTTTCACACTCTTTACAAACTTTTGAACTTTGCGCTTATCATTGTTACCATGAACATTCTTTCAACTTTTGGGCAGCCAATTTATTGGACTTCGAATCTCTATAGAACTCAAACATGTCAGACAGAAAAATATCTTACACTTTATCTTTCCATGAGTTTAATGACATTGGTGTGCATTGTGGAATTATTTTGTTATATATATATATATGTGTGTGTGTAAATGCGTTTACAGTTTTTTTTAGGTGAATACTAGCCTGTGGCACGGTTCTACTACGGAAAGGGGGGTGAATGTCCCAAGGCAAATTTGGGACATTGCAAATTTTGGAGGAGTGTAACCTACAAAGATGGTCCCTGTACTTCTCCTTTAACTCATATACACTTCCCTAAGAGAACACCTGCAAAAGGATGAGCAAGCCATGTTTCTGGGAAGTATGGACAACGTTGGTTCTGTTACTGAGGGGCGCACAGCGGGGCGCTCTTGGGGAGAGCTGACCCTTGTCCGGTTCGGCTGCACGTGCACGCAAGGTCGTGAGAACCCTCGGTCCACCTGCCAGATATTAATTCTGGGATGATCGCCAGCCTCCTGTCAGCACAGCACCCAATAGCTGGACATTTTTGGAAATATCCAATGAAAATACCAGGGGCTTCAATTGGGGGGACCAGTAACAAACCTGGGGCTTAATTGTGTAGGAGGAGAGATTTTTCCGATGATCGAGAGAGTGTTAGATTTTTAAAAAGAAAGAACGAGGAATTGAGTTGAAGACTTGAGACAGAACGGAGATTTTTGGGTGTGTGCTCCGGAGAGAAAAGTTCTCCCAAAATAGGTCCGCAGCGATGACCGGTATTTCCGCGGTCGAAGTGCCCCGCTTCCAGTGACGGTCTTATGATATATTTGAAGGTACTGAATGCATGTCTCTTATACTATCAGTTCTGATGACGATTTGTTAATTAATATTTGCACTCTCTCGACATCTATAGCCAAATTACTTGAGTTAAATAATTAGAATGAATTTAATAGGGAACTTAAATGAGGGGGATTTGAATATGTATATTTTAAATGTTTATGATTTAAAAATGTTAAACACGTATGTCAGTGAATAATAAGTATGCTTTAGTAAGAGTGCTGATTGAATTAATTAAATATGTTCTTCTATTATTATTTTAATTTCCTTTTGTCAATAAATGATATTTTGTTAACGTTTTATATCATGTCCGTTGTCCTCATTTTCCGATAATTTGACTTTCATGTATTTTTATTCGACACGGCCAATGTCGGAGATTGTTTTAATAAACAATAACACTGATTTATGCGTTCTAACAGGACGTGTGGTTAAAACCCACATAACACATATCTATTTCTGGCACAGTCTGTCCTTTTTCCCGTTCATTCCTTATTTTATGCTGTTATTTTGTACATCTATGTTTTCTGCCGTACATATTTAGTATCATTCCTGTTGTTTTTCTTCCACTTTGATTTTTAACACTTTACAACAAAGTTGAAAAGTGTTTATGACTTTGTTCATTCTGTCTGTCTGTCCGTGAGCACAACTTCCGTAAAAATGACTTAATCAAAATGAAATTTTAGTATGTTGTTCAGACGGTCTGTAGGACCTATGGGAATATAAATGAATAATATCACCCTATTAGTTTTGGATTGAACCCGGGTTGAAAAAATGAAATACATTGAGCCCTATAGGACCCAATTTTTCAAACATTTTTTAAGCGGATTTAAAATTCACAAATTGTTTCGAAAATTTTAGGTAATATTCAAATTGTTCCATAAAATATATAAAAAAAAATTCAAACTATATTCAGTAGTTTTTTAAATAAAAAGTAAAATAATAATAACACCTCTTATATGAAGGGATCACGTGACCCACTTCAAAATGATATATGGCATCCATCTTGTCTCAAAATCGTGATTTTTAAAGTTCTTTTTAATTCATATTGAGTGTTTTATCCGTCCTAAAAACACTTTATTTTTGCATAAATTCTGTGCATCTACATACTGAAACAACGCAATTACAATATATTGGAGTTTAAATGCTCATCCACATTTGATTATTTCTACAACGAAGCCTATTTTTCACCTATATAAAGTGTAAACAGCAAAATATGTAGAATTAGTTGTATTAGAATTGCTGTATTTCTATTTCTTTAACACAAAATCATTTAGTTCATGGAGTCTGAGTAGCTGATATGAATGAATTAATCATTGATTTTACAAAGAGAAGGACGATTTTTTTCGATGAAGTTTTACATATAGAGTTTAATTACTTGTAGCTCCATGGTCTTAATTTTTAAATAAAATATATTATTATAGTATTGTGATGAATGACATGAATGTGAAATTATTTATGAATGAAATGCTGCTTTTATAGAGAGAGCCAAGCGTGTTATTTTTTCTATGACGTCATTTGAATGAATTTCAGTTGTTTTCGATGAAGTTTTCAAATATAATAAATTATCGTAGTATTATGATAATTCTAAAATTATTTCCGAGGAATATATCGCATTTTAGAGATGTTTAAACCAGGCAATTTATATTTCAATGCCGTCATTTGAATGATGTTCCTTTTTTTCGATGAAGGTTTAAGTTTTCAAATATAATAAATTAATGTAGTATTGTGATAAGTTTTAAAATATTACCGAGGAATGTATTGCATTTTTGACATGTTTAAATAAAATTGCATTGAAGTTGGAAAGTGTTTCATAATCAATGCTTTAAGCATGATTGATCTTTCTTGTTTTTCTTCTATTTAATTTCTCCTTGCCGCTATTGCGACTATCCTGTAGCGATTTCGAACTTGTACAAAAAATGAGGTTGCTGTTTATGTTTTGTATATCCTGAAGAAAAATACGGTAGATTTTTTCCTTTAAAACCGGTTAACCCCTAGATTTTATTATATGATGTGTATATATATATATATATATATATATATATATATATATATATATATATATATATATATATATATATATATATATATATATATATATATATATATATACGAAATCTTTATTACTTTTCTTTTCTCTAAAATTACTTTATTTCAGTGAAACTGGAATTCAAATACATTTCTGTTGGATTCAGACGAAAAGGTAATGCGCTCACCATTATTTGTATCTTTTTGGAAATTCCTCGTAAAGTTTGGAAAATATGACTAAAATTGCTGTGTTTGTGATTCTAGTAATTACAATTTTTGCTGACTTTTCTTTAAAAAATTGTTTTTCCTCTGAAATGTTCTATATTTTCTGCTTTACGTTGATAAATCTAACATAATTTTTGGTCTATATCGCATCTGCATTTTGTAACACATTTGTTAATTATTTTCTTCAAAACCACATAGAAATGGAGTTTTGCAATTTTTCATTCCCATTCATAAAATTACTATCGAGACGAAATCAATGGCAAAAACTCGTTTGTTTTACCTTTTTTACAATTCTTTATGCGATCACGCGAAAGTCTGGGAAAATAGATTATCTATTTTTTTAAGCAGGTTCATTCTCCATTCCGATGAAACTTTCTGCAACTTGAATAGGGCATTATAAGACAAAAACTATTTCTCTTAAATTTTATAGTGAACTATAACTTAAGCATGGTGAATAAAGTTAAAAAAAAGAGATGAACTATTTGATACTGGAATTAGATGTACGAGACTATCATTAAGAAATCCATTACTACCGTTGGAAAAAATATAAATGATAAAACTGACTGAAGAGAAAAAAAGCGATGTCCATTTCTTTATTTTCCCACATTTTTTTTATATTTTCTGCTTTAAAACAGTTTCGATCTCTTTATCTTTGCATTTTTCATTGCACCATGACGCTAGTAATAAACTCCAAAACAAATGAAAGCAGAAGCAATTGTTTTGAATTGATTCTCTTGTACTTTTTAATAAATAATTAATATAATTTAAATGAATCAATCAATGATTAGTATATTTTGCCTTTATAACCGATGATTATGAAGGGATCAATTATCTAGAATATCAGGAAATAAATACTGTCTTGTCAGTAAGGATTATAATCCTAAATGTTATAAATCAGTTTTGTATATTATAAACCTGGAATTCAAAATTGGTTTTAGAACAGGTAAAATGTGAATCAGTAACACGTAGCATTGACCCAAGTAGCACCGGCACGTTCATAGTACATTCAAAGATAGTGTTATAAGTGCTATAGCGGTGTTAGGTGTTGTAGGCACGTGATATTCGACGTTCTACAATGGTGCAATACAGGACGTTCTTTTTCTGCGCCAAAAGAACGTGCTATTTGATGTTCTATAATAGTTCAACATAGAACGTTCAATATCTGTATCGAAAGAACGTACAATTCGACGAACAATGGTAGCACGAATAGCACGTAAAGTATTTTAGACCAACTTTTTTTTTTCAATTTTCTCTCTCTTTCTCCTTCTATCTCAATTGTTAAGATTTCCTTTGAGTCTTTTCCCGATTTTCATCCTTAAATCAGTAAAAATTTAACTGTTAAAATCTATTGTTTCTATGTATTCCTGAATTAATGTATTTTTATCTTTATTTTCTCATACTATGTAATATACGATAGATACAGTATTGTTTTCACGAAAATTTTTGAATTCAAGAGTTTGATGCCAATATTATGTTTTAGGATCTCATGAACGTGTTTTGATTATTTGTGGAGTGATACCCGTCTGTCTGTACTATGGTCGATTTTTTGTATACTAGCTGCAACATAGATTTTTCGGGAAACTTTATATCCGGCTTTGTTATCTAAAACCCTAGAACTAGGCGGATTTTTTTTTAATTCGAGCAAAAACTTGGAAATTGATTCGAAATTTCATATTTTTTTTAATATGGCAGCATATAGGACAAAATTTGACATATTCATACATAAAAATAGTTATCTATGGTTCAATAATCGATACAATCATTGTTGGGAAAAAAACTGGGATACAATTTTTGTGTGCGTAACGTCATTACCCAAGGTATGCATTTTCAAGTATGGCATCAATCGAAAGATTATTTCAAGTCCTTTAAATTGAAGGGTAACAAGCTATAATTGTAATGATTTAGACCAACAATACTATTTTTTTTCTTTTGTTTTAATTTGAATGAGGGGGGAAAAACCCGAACTACTTAAGAATGGATTATGGTAGGAGTTGAGCCAAAATTCAGTTAAATTTTTTTGTTTATGGTGTAAAGCTTATGATTAAAATCACGCCCAATCACGTTTTTGATTCATAGTTTATTCCAGAAATTAAATGTTCAAACCTATTTTTCTGATGTATTCTTTTATTGTAAAATGTACAGTGCACCCCTGATATCGAAATGGAACTGGAAAGGTATTAATTTACCCATAAAAACGAACTGAAAACGTGATGTCAATCGATAAATATCAAGATTTTTGTTTTTGTTTCTGTCAGTACTTCAGAGTACTTTTTTTTTTTTTCAAAATATTTCGAGAGGATGTATTACCTTTTCAAGACAATGTACGTTGTACCAAATATGGTACTTGATTTTCTTTTTCTTTCTTTAAGTTCAGAGTGTGGAAACCCCAGGCCGTCCGACCTAAGTTCAGAGTGTGAAGATTATGATTACAATCGCTTCTAATCGCGTTTTCGACCCATAGTTCTTAGCAGGAATTAAATGCTTACTTTTCTGATGTATTCTTTTAGTATGGAATATATAGTGCCTCCATGATACTGGGTATTGTTAGATATGCCAGTGTTTCGAGATTAATATCTATTACACTGTTGTTGCTGAGACGCAGACCGTCCGACCTACCAGAAAGGTATAAGGTAACTGTTTGGACGGCCAGGAAGAGCCACCCAATTTAGACCGGAACCCAGTGGGTGAGGCCATCCACAGGAACCGTACCCTCCTTCCCCTACCACCAACCTCTCGGAAGGACTTAGGGATCCACATGTTTAACGTGATCGTACTCCGCGTGAACACGGCGGCAGTTTTGGCAGCGGAGGGAATCGAACTCGGCCCTACCGAATGCAATTCCCGCGCGCTAACCACTGGGCTACCGCGCCCATCTATTACACTGTTGTTGTTGTTGTTGTAACCCAGACCGTCCGACCTACCAGAAAGGTGTAAGGTAACTGTTTGAACGGTCGGGAAGTGCCTCCCAATTTAGACCGGAACCCAGTGGGAGAGGCATCCACAGGGACCGTACCCTCCTTCCCCTACCACCAACCTCTCGGAAGGACTTACGGACCCACATGTTTAACGTGATCGTACTCCGCGTGAACACGGCGGCAGTTTTGGCAGCGGCTGGAATCGAACCCGGGCCTACCAAGTGCAACTCCAGCGCGCTAACCACAGGGCTACCGCGCCCTCATCTATTACATTGTGAATTAGTTGAGCATTTAATTGCTCTTTTATTGTATCTGACAGTTGTTTAGGGATAATGTTAGATAGCTATCGAGCTATTCGATGCATATTGTTCGTGTTTACGCTTAAAGCGTTAGTTATCTAGAAAGATGGATTCATTTTTGTATCTTGAGCGTACACCCACGATTTGATAGGATAGGTCGTAACAATTTTATTAGAATTTGTCCCATGTTTGTCTCAATAATGGTGGCAAGACAAAGTACGACACATAAATTATAGACAGTCAAGTAGATATTGAGTTAAAACGGTTTCGACCGGATAATACTGAACAATAGCCCACATTTTTCTATAGAGAAAATATATGGAGTCAAAAATAGCCACTTTTCATTATTTGGACACGTTGATCACAAACATGAACTTAAAATTCGTGGCCTACCTCTAGTTTTCAAGATAAGAGGTGGGGTCAGTGGAAATGGTTAGTTTGCACTGACTGCAAAAACCGTCTTGCAGTAGTACTACGAAAGACTGAATATCTTAATTCCAAAAATAAGTTGTGTTGCCATTTTTAAAATGCTTCTTAAAGCCTTAGTTAATTTGCAGTATATGGTGATTAGAGTGCTGGGGTATTCTAGAGTACTTATTCAATGTGAAATAGTCAAATCTTACAGTTTATAGAAAAATGACGATATTACGGAGAATATAATATAAGTAAAGCCGCCTGTAGTTGTCCATTCTTATTACATAAATCATCTCTCAAATAACCTTTCAATATTACAGAGAGAGCCTGTCGTAGTATATGTTTCTCACCTCAGTTTGTTATAGTATGCCATTTAAAAACAATTTTCGATTTAGGACGTTAGCCCAGTTTGCGCCTGCATAGCGAAAAGGCGATCATCTGAAGCAAGGCAAAAGTGAGATTTTTAGATGAACACTAACTGGCTCAATTAAAAATCATCCAAGATTTTCGGAAACAGCTCCACACCAGAAGCCAAGCGACTAGTCTTATTACTCTCGAGTTTCCCATGAGTGACGTGTAATGGCACATATGGGTGCATATATAGCACGCATTTTTGTGCTTGGCGTACAAATATACTGATTAGAGGACGTTAAACTAAAAAAATAATATATTTCTCTGGTTTTCTTCTTCATCTAGACAGATACTTGCGTATTCTCATCTAACCCCTGCTAACTTCAAATACATAGCATTTCATCAAACCAAATAATATTTATAGTAATTCTTTAAAACGATCGTCGTAGTCCGTGCAGTGAATGTTTCTATCTTTCGAACTTAACGGGCTATTCTTAGTATATTTGTATTTGTCTAGGTACTATAAGCATCAAAGTATGGCAGAACAGTCATTAAACAAGTTATAATATTTCCAACGAACCTTCATATCTAAATACAAAAGCGGAAAGCAGACATATGTAAAGCATAACTTGAGATGGCGCTTGCTCTGAATAAAAACAACATTTATTTTTATATGGAATTTTCGATTTTTGTCACATAGCTTATGACCGACAGCTTATTTTTACTATAATAGGAAACGTAGCCCTTGTCCAAAGAAATATTTATTTCTTCATAAGAATCTAATCTTCCTCTGGCTCAGTCGTTATCGATACACTTTCCTCTGTTGTCCCATAGTTGACATTTTATAGATTTACCTAAATATTATTTAAAAGCATATTTACATCCGTTGCACTTTTATCATTAAATATGTTTTGTAAGGTCGACAACAATATGGTGCAACATAATGTCAGGTATATTTTATGGAATTATTTAGTTTTAAATAAGTAAAACTTTCATATGTAAAGGATTGATAAATTTTATAAACTAGTTTCTGAGGTCATACAATGGCATTCCCAAAGCATTGAATTCAATAATTGGCATAATAATTTTGGTTTAATAATATTTTAATGCCTTTGCACAGAAAATTTAATTTTGTTCAAGAGATTTGATTCCTTATCTCATATAGAATAAATTAATTTTGCTCTCGTAGACCAGTTTCAGTGGTTGTAGGCTGGTAGCCGCAAACTTTCTAGAAGCTGTAGTTTAGCATTTTCGCTGATAAGTATTCACTCAATACTCAATTTATAATTGTCTCTTATTTATTCGCATTCAAGGGAGGGATGTTGTTTCCTGTTTTATTAATTAGTTGTAATCTGTTTTAATAATTATAATTATGCAACAAAGCACATTGCATTGTTTTATTAATCACAATCAAAGTATTGGCGTTGAAGGATGAACTGGCCTATAACCTTAACCTTTTGATTAGTCTATAACCGTAACATTTTGGGCGGGACAGCGTTAATTCTAAACAAAGAACCTCTCAAAAAGATAGGTATTTGACATACCCTATACTTCGATCCAACTTTGCAGGCATTGGCGTCCGTTTGGATTGACGCTGTCTCCCATCTAAGCAAAAGATTAAACCAGCATTCCATTGTTGCTGAACTGTTAGAATTAATCGTTGGATCTATCTTCAACCATTTAAAAAATTGATAAAATTAAAGTTACGATATATTGACAGCAGAAGTTTGTTAAGATACAGACTTGTTATGAGACAGTTATTTTTTATTTGATGTAAATTCCCAACCCTTAAAAGTTAACAAATTGTGCATATAAAATGGAAATATGCCCACATCATAATCACAAACACACATGCACACACATGGATATTTATTAATTAAAAACATATTATTTTTTTTTACTTTATATGTCAATTTTGAATTTCTGAAGTTTATAAAGTGAATATTGCACAGAAGATACTTATATATATTAAAGTTCGTAGATATTATTTTGCATCTAAAATTTAAATTCATAAAATACGGCTTGGGCATATAGTGTCTTTTGCCCGCTAAAAAAATATCCCGATATAAACTAAAAATATGTCTTGCAGTTTTGAGACTTTTATTTTTAATTTGAGTTTACGATATAAGAAGGTGAAAGACCCAGGCACCCGCCTCATCCTAGGGTATGAGCAGCTGGTTGAGTGGCCGGAGACATATAAGGTGTATGAATGCAACTGAGTCTTTAGTGAAGACTTCTAGAAGAAAGTCCCGCTTTAGGTTAGAAATCGGTTCTCTTTCGAGATGCATACATGAGGACCACGTCTAAACGACCAAGCCTTCCTCAGGCTAAAACGACACTGATAAATTATATACACTGCACAAAAACAATAGTAAAATGAGATATCGTCTATGCCCTCTAAGGAAACTATACTGGTATCCAAAATTATCTGTACATTCATAAAAATAGGCTGTGCACGAACTATATTCCCTGCAAAATTCTGCAATTCAGGATTTGATTTCGGTGTTTATCATCTAGTCAACACAGTTTTTATGGCTCTGAAGCATCATTTAAAAATAATCTTTGAGGGGCGAGCTATCGACGATGTAGAGGCTGAGTGAACATTGATAGAAGTAGCAAATTGTTTAATAATTATTTTTGCTTTGATTTTTCATATTGATCATTTTTATTTGTTCATATTGGATTTTTCATTTTGTATTTATGTGTTATGGTATTTTATATCATCCCCAATATATGTATTCAATTATATTGAACAGTTTTCCGTATTTTTGTGCATGTTTGATCTCAGTATAGTTCTGGATGATATACTTAGGGGTATTATGAATAAAGGGTCTAAATTTCGCATTCCATTCTGTCATCACCCCAAACATTTTCTTCAGTCTATATCTTTTGATTTTGATAAATTCATATATCAACTTGCTTGTTCACATTCCATTGCTGTTGAAGCATTCCATCTATGGAAGTATACCACCTTACATCTTCTTAAAAATGTTATTATAAACATTAAATTCACGAAACTTAGGTATCCATATAAACAACTCCTATCTCCTATTAAAGAACTACAACAACATTTTGTCATAAACTTATGTAGATAAAGCTTCTAATAATTATGCCATTATTTGTAAACAATATTATATTTCTCTGTTACAGAATTATTTAAAAAATAATCACATTTTTAAACCCATTAATAATCAGTCCATCAAAATCAAAACTAAAATGCTATAATTACATACGCAATAAATATTAATTGTAAGTTTTTTTAAATTTTCATATGTTACTTTGGTTCCTAAATTCCACAAATCACCTCTCAGTTTTAGAACGGTCACTTGTGGACATAATACCTCTACCACTATAGCTAGTAAGTGCTTGCTAAACTGTTTAAATAGAATTAATGGATCTCTTAAATTTAAGAATTCAGGATATTTCATTTTGACCAATAGTTTTGATTTAGTTAATCACCTTAACAAGCTTCCACAAATTCTTGGTTTCCATACCTTTGATTTTAAATACCTATTTAATAATATTGATATTAAAGGTTTATATAAAGTTATTATCTCTCTTTATCATGATTATTTATATTTCAATAATGTTGCATTTAATGTCAAAAACTTTCCTATGCTCTTGCACTTTGTGTTATACAACAATTATATTATCCAAAGTGATAACAAATATTTACAAACATATGGTGTACCACAAGGGGGCTGTAGTATTAGTATTCTGGCTAACTTATATTTTTATCATTATGAATGTCATTTTAACTCTAATTCATATATACATATAGATATGTTGACGACTTAATTTTTATTATCATTGATGATTCATATTCAATTAATATTAATTTTTACTTATCTAACCTAGAATTAATCCCTAATTAGCCTAGTGTTAGTCAAACTGTAAATTATTTAGACCTAAATTTAGATACCCTCAATGATCATGTTATCACCAATCTATATGATAAAACATATTCTTACAACTTCACTATCATAAAGCTGCTATCATATCGATCTTGTAATTCTATTCAATTGTTTAGAAACATCATTTCAAACCAGCTCTTTCGAATACATCGACTTTCTGATCCTCAGTTTCACATTCTTCACATCAATAATCTTAAACGCATTTGTCAAAATGACCACTATCCTGAAGTATTTGTAAATAATATTATTAATAATTTCAAATATACCACGTAATAATGTTACAAATGCATTATTTATCCTTGATTGGATAACTCATTTTTGTGAATTTCACCCATTCTTATCACCTAACTTAGACCTGAGTCTGAGTTCTCTTTACTATTTTCGAAAGACTACTTTCCACTTGTCCTGAGTCCTATACTGATTACTATTTTTGAAAGTCTTCGTACAAATTATGTTTCGTTCAAGTGTATTCATTCCGGTGCCCACTCGCATTGACGAAGAGAGGCAAAATCATATATATATATATATATATATATATATATATATATATATACATATACCTTTATAATTGTGGTTTTTGTATACTAATATTCTTCTCATCCCCTTTCCATTATAGTGATAAGTTACCTTCTATTTTTATCATTAGTCTTGGTCTATAGTTACTTATGTGTAACAGATATGCTAGAGATGGGATTTTTTTGTACTTACCGTAGTTTATGCATAGTTATCGATTAAAATATTTCAATTTTTATTTATATTTATATATATATATATATATATATATATATATATAACCTATTTAGTAAACACATATAATTTCACAGATTCTGTACCTAAACTAATTTTAATGTGTTCCTTTTATTTTGAATTAGTTTTCATACGACAAGTGGATTGCTAATTTGACTTATTATGTTTCCGAAATCTTTGAGACTCCTTTAGTGATGCAGAAGACTTCCCTCATTCACTTTCTTTACTTCTTTAAGCGATCATGCAAATGCCTCGGAAAATATATTATATTTTATATCTAAAAAAACAGTAAATCCTATTTCGCCATAAAAGTTTTCGGAATTTGAATGGAACATTATCATAAAGTGATAACCATTTAGTCCTCCAAAATTCCATTGTGAACGTTCACTTCAGATGGGGGATGAAATAAAAATACAATGCATTTTATACATGCATTAAATGTGGAACACTATCAAGAGGCCATTAATGATGCTGGAGATATATAAATAAAGTAACTGAGTGGAGTGGATAAAGTTAAATGCTTTTTTTTTATTCTCCACGTATATTTTCTTGTCTGCTTTAAGCAAATACATTTCTTTACCTAGTGTATTCATCATTACACCCACAGGCTGACAAACTTTTAAGCAAAATAATTCCGAAGTAATTGTTTGGCATCGATATTCTTGATACATTCGATATACATGGTAGGACTTATTTTCTTAGAATAAAATGTTCCTGATCCATATTTGCTTTATTTTTTTCGCAAAAATACATTATGTTATTTGCTCAGTCGTTATCGATATATACCTATCTTTTGTTGTCTCAGTGTTCATATTTTATCGATCCACCTAAGGCTGCTTAAACCGCCGTTACTTTCGTTACATTTTCTCAACAATGCTCTAATGCTCTTTATTGAGGGTGACAATAAGATGATTTATAGTAGTAATGCTAGATTTGATATATGAGAAACCGATTGTCGAGTTTGGTCTTTACAATTTACTATAAAAACTTGAAATATCTTTATTAATGCCATATACAAATAAAAAAAAATTAAGAAAAACTTAGGGAACGAATAAAAGCACAAATAATACAATAATGCAGCATACATCTGTTTCAAGGATACACTGGATCCCCTTCATCAGTGCAAGGGAAACAAAAAACTCGAAGTCCAAAAGAGGAATGGGACTCCTTTAGACTTCGAGTTTCTTGGTTCTCTTGCACTGACGAAGAGGATAAAGTGTGTTCTCGAAACATCTGTATGCTGCATTATTGTATTACATGTGCGTATATGCGTTGCTCAAGTTTTACTCATCCTTCACACAAATAGTATTGCACTTATTCAAAAACAAATTGATTGATACATCGCTTTAAAATTCAGATCCAAATTGATTGATAATAATAATATATATGTTCTTCGAAAAATTGGTTTAATATGTTTTCTATTTAATCTTTAGACAATCATGTGACGTATTAAGTACGCCATTTATAGTGGATACCCTTATTTACATTATATTAACTTATATGCACGGATACGCTACCTTACCTTGTTCAGACAAAGGGTACCATGATTAATGTAAATGTAAAATATGTACACTCTCAGTTAATTCATTATTATCCAATAATAAAATTAAATAATATCATATTAAAAGTACGCATCTAAACTTTAGAGGAGAACAACACTTAATGAAAATAAGAAAAACGAGATACAAATGTGGAAAAGAGGAATCTGGTAGAAAAATCCTGAGTACTCAGAGGAAATCAAAGTAACATTACGCTGCACAATAGGTGAAAGGTTGGTTCTAAGTTATTTGAGATAAATATTCCTATACAATAACATTATAAAAACATGTTTACAGTTTCCTTAATTTAATTTTAATTATATTGTTGTACTTCGGATCATTATCACTTTTTATCTAATTTCAAGTAGACTGCATATACGAAAAAAGCAAAAAATGTGCCCATTTATTAATATCTTCAACCTCCCCTCCCTTTACAACGATTTAGAGCTTTTTGCTTTTTGTTAGCATGGAGTTGACATTGAGTTATTTAGATGGAACGAAACTATTTTACAGCAAACATGTTATAATGTTTTTAGTGAGAGATTTAAAATATTGTCTTATAACTATCATCAATGCAGGAAATAGATCTCTTTCCGTCCATAGTCTAACATTTTTACGTATCACCAGTCGGTGTGCCAGTATGTACACCATTACAACTGTATGTGTGTTACCAGTTATTTCTAAGGGGGAAATTTGGTAAGGATAGTCAGATATTATTTTATGCTCTGTGCTTTCTCCAGCAAATATTTCAAAATTTTTAGTAAAAAATTGTAAATCCTTAATGTAAATTACTTCTCCTGTGATATATCTAATCTTACTTACAAGTGGATAAAAACCACTAAAATTTGTTCCAGAGTTTGTAAGGGGATAATCAGTTTGTTACTTTCTTACTTATGTGCAACATTCTTTTATTGCATAACTCACTCTTATACATACAGCACTTATAAGATTCATCTTAAAAGAAATTATTGGGCTTACTAAAACGTTTGACATCATAAATTTAAACGTAATAAAAAATTTACAAAGTTTAAATTTATAATAATTATTTCTCGTATATATGATATGCACTGTAATCCAAATTTAAGGTGCATTCTCCAAATTTACCCAAAATTATTATTTTCCACATTTTACAGTTGAATATATATTATTGTCGAGCTGAAATCGTGAAAATCCTTTTTGTTACAATTTATTTCTTTTACGTTAACTTTTACATAATGTCTGAGAAAATAGATAATATCATTTTTCAAATATTTTAACTACCATGATGAAACTTGGATGTAGAATGAAATATTTTATAAAAAGCAAAAGCTATTCATTCCCCTAAATTTCCCCGTAAACCTTAACTTAAAGCATAGGAATAAAAACACAAAAGATAAATATATTTTATACATGAATTAAATGCCAGAAAATATCATTAAGGATCCCATTACTGACGTTTAAAAATACAAATAAAAAGTTACTGAAAAGGGGAAGAAATGCTGTTTATTTACTACACTTCAATTCCCGTTTTGAAGGAAAAAAACACTTACTTTAACTAGTATATTTTTCATTACAACCCGGAGGCTAGTAATAAACTTTAAAACAAATGGATGCAGAAGTAATTGCTTTTTTCATACGAGGACTGGATGCTTTCCCCCCTGGAAGAGTTTATTTCCAGCGAAAAATAAATAATTTTATTTAATATGGTTTTGTTTCATCACAATAATCGATTATTTATCCGGCACAGTAATTATCGATATAAGCCCGAATTTTGTTGCTATTATATTTAGAATGTACTGAATATTACGATGATCTTGAAATATTTACCTTCAGTATATTTTTCTTCATTGACTAGTATTCTATTTATAGAGAGGGTTGCCATCTGCAGAGCAAAAATTGTCACGATAAAACTTATGGAGCGATTAGTTGATATGGAAGTGATGCTATTCTTTGTAAAATTAGCATAATATGTATTAACGAGAAAATGTACTTGGTGCTGAAAGAATTTTAGAGGTAAAGTCTGATTAAAATTACAGCAGAACATTCAGCGAATTCTCGAAAACACATTTGCGTTTTTGCGATACGCTCGTTTAGAACAAAAACTAAACTTATTGCGAGGATATAAGACGCCCCAAATAAATGTGTGGGGTGTGGGTAAACATAAGATCAGTCACATTTACTTAGCTGATAACGTTATTGATAAAACACTGGAAATTGTTCGAACCGAAATTGAATTTAAAACTGAGTTCAAAAATGCTAATAACTTATTACCATTTTGATAAAAACGTTACTGTTTGAAAATCCTCATAGCAACTGTGGGATTATGGCGGTGCAAAGCGAAGAATTTAGACTAGCGGAATCTCAAATTTGAATTTTTATGATAAAAGCGTGTTTAAGAATACATAGAGAATACAGTTATTAAAAAAAATCCTTTTCCAGATTTAGCAAAATAAATATCAGATAACTAAATAAATGATATATTTAGATATATTGGGGAGCAAATAAATATGAAGAAATTATACTACGGATACGGTATGTCATTAAAATATTAATATAATGCATACATGGATATATGAATTTAAAACACCTTTTCTAAAATAAAAACACATGTCTTAAAAATTTAAAATATCAATAATTTCCGTGATTTTAAACATCATGGCTAAAATTAATATAATATAATTAAAAATAGAACACCGTTTATTTATAGCATATATTATCTCACATTTTTTGTTTAAATCAGATAAGTGGATTCAAAATCATCTGCCGTATAAAAGTGATTGATACAATTGCGTGGTTGAGAGCGAGGTGATGTAGCTTTCCTTATATAAAGTTATATGTCGGGTAGTTATATATATATATATATATATATATATATATATATATATATGTTTGTATATATGTTTGTATGTTATATATAATTATTTATTAATTATATAAATAAATAAAAATGAAAAATAATAAACAAAGTCAAAAACATTAGAAAAATCAAAAAATCGGAAAATAAGATGCATTAACATTAATGTTTTGAATTTTATTTTCGCAAAAAAATGTAACTTTTGTCAGTATTGAAACTACGTTTTGTGCGCCCTTATAATGGTGTATAGTGGCATTCTCGATTATCCAGTTTTCCTATGAATTCTTGTTTAGTAGGAATTTTCATCTTTGATTCATATTCATATTCAGTTCTGCATGTTTGGGAAGTTGTATTCTGAATTGCTTGTCCAGTCTTCAGCTTAGACTCACTGGACTGGTTTGGGAGTATTTCCGTGAACGTTCGTACTACCTCCCTGGTAGAATTTCGACTTGTTCATTCCGGTGCTTCTAGATTAAGTTGTTGAGGTTGATCGTGTATACACGTGGTCGAAGAGGAATGATTCATGCCGCATGGTAATACAATTTTCTTAATGTATCCTTTTTTCATTTTTTCATTTTTTGATGCCTGTAGTCTGAGTTTAAGCATTTATAGTAATGTACTATTGCTTAATCTGAAACAGGCATTTGTTTGGGTTAATTAGAGTTAAATACTCAGACCTGAAGAGGAATTTAATTCTGATTAATCATCGAATTTGGGAAGGTTCCGTTCTTTTCTCTTATCGGCATTATGGCCGTGAATTTGCTTCTATGGTGATGTTGATATTACTTGAATTGTATTTTTATTTTTTTATTTTTACATAATTCTTATTATTACATTTCAAATATATATATATATATATATATATATATATATATATATATATATATATATATATATATATATATATATCTATACAAGATAGGATCCAAAAGTTCGGAGACAGTGCTGACATTTCCAACCCTGATTGGAGGAGAGGGGAACTATATTACCGTGGTGTAGAGGCACATGTGACGTGAGATGTGAAAAGGAAGAAGCAGGTGTTTTTCCAGACAATGTGTGTCAGTGAACTGTAGTCGTTCGCGTTCGTCGAAAACGGAGATAATGTTTGACATTGCACCTGCTACAGCAGGTGCAATGTTTCTGTCGGCGATTTTCCCAAACACTGGTAGAATTTGGTATTCGCACGTTGTTCTTTAAACGGTAAAATAGGTAAAATAGCCCACCTCCCCTCCAATCAGGGTTAGAGATGTCAACACAGTCTCCTTGGCTAACAAGAAACTTTTACATATCTTTAAACCTGTAGTTTGTGCATTATTACAATATAATTCCATTATGATAAAGAACAATTATGACATCATAAAACGTCTCAAATTCTGCAATAAAGAAATGCGATTTACTAGCTACGACTTCCGAGACCTTTTCAACAATATAGAACTTTCCAAATTATATGAGATACATCTTGTGATACATGAAGAACACAATCTAAAGAATGTCATTACTTATCGTAGATATATAGATCTTATACGATTAGTATTATATGAAAATGTACTTTATAATGGCAATAAATTTTACCAACAAATTAAGGGCATCCCTATGGGGAGATGCTCCTCTATTTTAGCAGACATATATCTGCCATTCTTTGAAAGAGGCAATCACATATTACATGAATTGCTATATTTTAGATATGTAGACTATGTGCTTTTGGGACATTATATTCATTCTCCTGAGATTGATTTCAGCTTCTATCCCCAAGAATTAGAACTAATCAAAAACACAAATACTAAGAAGGACGAAGTAAATTTTCTAGATATCACCATCAAATACAACAGAATAAAAGGAATTTATACTATATTGTACGATAAACGAGAAGGTTACAATATGAAAATTAATAAAATCCTTAATTGGAAATCAAATTTAACAAAAAATATATTCAGAAACATCATCATGGGCCATCTTAAAAGAAATCTCAACAACAATACATTCAAAAAAGATTGTATTAATTGTAACAGAAGAATCATTTATGAAGCATACAACAAGAATTACCCGATTAATTTCCTTAAGCACTCTCTATTATAATTCCTTATTTAATAAAAATGATAAAGACAACTCCTTTAAACGTGACATGGGTAATATGACATCATATAACAGCGAATCTTGATTTACGCCTGCTCTACTGAAATGTACAATAAGGGGTTTTCTTGCATTAGTCTGGTTCAAATGGGTATCTCTTCCACTTTTCGACGTTTTCGACATCTCTTCATATCTCTGTTTCTTGTGTGCGTTCTAGTCTGTCTTCATTCGAGTGCCTTCTATTTGCACATATACGGGGAACTTGTCATTGTTTTGCATTGGTTCCGTGAGCGTTGCCTAGGCGAAAAAGCGGCTTTAAACAGGAATAAGGGGTCGCATCCCCCTCTGTCATTTTTTTGCAATGTATCTGGCATTTCCCCCTCTACTTTTTTTCGTTATATATATATATATATATATATATATATATATACAGAGGGAAAAAGAGAGATAATTATAACAATACAGATATTTAGAAATTAAGCACTTACCGGATATAGTTAATTGTAAATGTGTCCTATCTTCACCTGCACTGTTATTAGCTACGCATATATAAGTAGAACTATCTATTTTAGAAGCTTTATGTATTTGTAACATTGACCTCTGAACGTGAATATGACGATTCGATGACAGTTGTAGCAACCGCGAGCCATCTTGTTTAAACCAAGTGTATGTCGGTACCGGATAACCTTGTGCGATGCAAAATATTTCTGCTGTTTCACCGACAAAGAAATGGTGTTCTCTGCCACTATTTCGGATTCGAGGAATCAGCAACGTCGTTGGCTCTGAAATAAAATATTCATTACTTAAGTTTAAATATATAACATATTTAGTGTCACATTCACTTATGATATAATACTTTCTACTTTAATCTCATATAAACACTCGTGGAATAGAAAAATACAGTCTCAGGATTTAAAAAGATTTTGGTCGAAAATTAAACTGGCGCCATTTTCACATTCTTTGAATTCTCCAATGTTGAAATTTTGGGAAAGTATTTTCTTCATGAAATATCTCTTATTGTTTCTTTGGGGTATAGGTCGGATACAATCAGGTCTAGTTCATATGTCTTTAATTCTTGAAAATTTAATTGTATCTCATAAAAGACACCACTAGTGGTATAAAAACAAGAGTAAATTTCACAAATAAAAAAAAATGTATTTTGGTTTCACATAACCACGGTTATAGCATTTTCCCCTTCATTTTAAAGGGCTTGAATAGTATTTCGTTTGTTACAAAGTTTGAAAATGTTATTCGGAAGTAAATCGCTTCAGGGCTAATGGCGTTACGAACACGAAAATTTTAATGCGGCTGTATTTCACTACAGTGATTGAAACTATAAAGTTTCGTGATTATTGAGATATAATAATCCTCTTCTATGCATGGTTATGTCACCTTTTATGAAAAAATATGAAATTCCAAATAAATTTCGAAGTCATCACTCGATTTTCATAAAAATATCTCTAGTTTTACGTAGTTTTATATATTTATAGTAAAGCCTGAATATAAAATTTTGTGAAAATCCTTTAATATTTGTGGCAGCTTTTGTACTTACGAAAAAATGATAGCGGACAGACAGACTGATATCACTTTCTCTATATTTCATATGAGAAAGTAAAAATTGTCTAGAAAGGCAATTGTACCGCACAAATTGTATTTTTAACTCTCTCGTGCTATTGAATATAGTATACAAATTATCAATCAAGATACAGATTGATTGACAGTTAGTCAGAGAGATACGGTTTGTTATTTTGTTCGAGGGTCTAAATTCAATGATGTTGTACATTAATTGCACTTTGTTAGAGAGTCTATAGTAATAAAGTTTCGCTTCGGCTGCATAATATTTAATGATATTGATCTGACAAATTTAATCAAATCCTCAAGTACCATTTGCCTTTAACACCATAAGCTTTCCAAGCGGTATTTTTATCATAATTTTATGCTCTATGTCATATGACAAATTTCAAATTGAGTATAGTAGAATAATGTCACAATAATTAGCCGGGGCGAGGTAGCCCAATGGTTAGCACGCGGGAATTGCACTCGGTAGACCCGGGTTCGATACCCGCCACTGCCAAAACAGCCGCCGTATTCACGCGGAGTACGATCACGTTAAACATGTGGATCCGTAAGTTCTTCCGAGAGGTTGGTGGTAGGAGAAGGAGGGTACGGTCCCTGTGGATGCCTTCCCCACTGTGTTCCGGTCTAAATTGGGTGACTCTTTCCGGCCATCCGAACAGTTTCCTTACACCTTTTTGGTAGGTCGGACGGTCTGAGTCACAACAACAACGATAATTCTTCGATTGTATGCATTCAGAAATACATGGTATAACTCACACAGTGCTTCGTGTAAGAAGTACTTCTCATAAACTTAATACACTTGTAAAGATTAACTATATACTTTTCTGTCAACGCTAGTTTTATGTGCATAATAATATAATAAAAGAAAAACATAATTTTTGTTTTACAATTGTTTCTTTAGAAAAAAAACATTGTAAAAATATTATTACTTGAAGCATTGCACACTATAGACAAAATATAGCACTCTTAATTCCATAAAAAAATAATTGCAAAATCAAGGGAATTTCTTCCTGAAAACAAATGGAAACAAATATTATTTTGGTCATAATTCAACCTTTATGGTTCACTAAATGTCAAAACCTAAATCCTAACATAAGCCCAGATATAAGTTTAATGTTTACTGCAGTATACTGAGGCTCGTACAATTAATGTTTACGAGAGTTAAGATTAAATAAATGGCAATATCAATTTCAATTATATGGACATCAGTTTCGTTTTAAAACTCACTTTGTTCACCTAAAATTTACGGATAAATGTTGGAAAGTTCAGGAATAGTTCTTGCATTTAGACGAGATATGAACTAAATATATAACATTGTAATACATTTCGATCCCAGTTCATTTCATTTGTGTTGCGATCTAAAGAATTTTATTGTGGAACTAAAACAAGTATGTTTAGTTTTAGGGACTAAATTATCTCATGATTGTAAAACTAAACAACCCTATTCTAATTTGTTGTTCGTTTACTTTCACTACATTTCATAAAAATAGATTGGAATATATGAGTTTAAAACTGTTTTCAACACGTTTTGAAAAATATATCACATATCTATATCTTAGACTAGAAACTATACCCAGCGTTGCCCTGAATTTATATCAAGGATTAGTGTATTCATTCATTCAGCTTTACAAAAGGCACCGCTGTCTGCAAAAGACGTTGTTGTGAATGCATGTGCGGTTGCAAGCCTACAACTTCCCCTACGTAGGCGTAATACGCATTAAATAGATAGTATATCAATTTAAGATAGCAATTATATACATTAAAACACATTCACATCATTCATTAAAACACATTTAAAACATACATTAAAACACATAATGTACACTTTACGTAATAATTATGTACATTATTATATACAGTGTAATATGTCATTTTAAATACCGTAATATTGCATTTCTTTTAGAACACATCACATTAAGGAAACAAAATAAAAATAATTGAACACGGTATTCTACGTTTCAAACTCAGATATGCACCTAATTTATAAACACAATTTCACAAAAGTATTACTTATCTAAAACTTGGGAGATTGAGATGCAAGCCACCAGAACTCGCAACACGTTCTTCTAAAATAAAGAACGCTTTATACGCTCATTTAGAACAAAAATTAAACACCATATTGTGACATCACGACTTCTTAAAGTTTTCTCGCCTGTTGACCGGAACTGAGTGCCGCTTTTTGTTCTTCATCAAGCTTTGCCACTCGTTCTACAGTGTCATCACATCAGACATGCAGTGTTGTCTGTATCTTGTTTTGATTCCTCCCATATTCCAAAAGACAATAACACTGTCTACTACGTCATAAGCAATTTCCTCGTTTTTCACCTTATTCCTCATATTCGCGGGATCGTTTCTGAGATACATGATATATTTCATGACCTTCCTGCAATCGAGCAACTTGGCTCCAGTTATTGACGCTGATGGATGTCCGATAAGCCAAACCTCAGTTGATTTACATGTAGCAGGTTTTGTCCCAGTATCCGGCGGCAGTATTTTGCTCCCAGAGGGCTGTTCCATGCGACGTTGTTTTCCTTTTCTAGAAGTCATTTGTGCCAAAAAAAAACCAAACAATTTAATTATTTATTTAATTTTTCAATTTAATAAATGTATATAAGACAAATATACACCTTTCTGTGGTATTTGATATTTAGCCAAAAACTGTATGGCTTGTAAACGCACTAAAACACGAGAAAGCCTGTGACTTATGTTCGGAGGCTTAGAGGGACCTCAGGATAACATTTTAAATTCTGTAAAAATATTTATAGACCATAGTTGAATCACATAATGGGAAAAAGTTGAGTATGGGTGATTTCTGAGACATTATCCTATTCTGGACACCCGTAATGACCGTGGATATTTTATTGTGGAAAACAATCTGACTGCTCGTACTAATAGAAGAGAGGAAGCGTATATTAGGGAAAGAGTTGATTCTCATCTGACATATGCTCAACTATTTGTGTTGATGTTCCAATGAATCAGAACAGAACATTAACATCCAAGATATGAACAACCAAGAACAGAGTAAATTTAGAAATGATCTTGGATTTAATAAGGATAAGTTACTATGACCTGATACATCTAGGTAGATATAAATCATTAATAAAGGGAAAACTAGATATGTAGTACCTTATGACATCCCAAACACCCAAATTAGTAATTCTACAGGCGCTCCGGTAAATAAACAACTGCTGAACCTGGGTTCCCTGCTGAAATCCAATATAGGAATTATATAGTGCTCAAAAGAAACGTTTTTTAGTTAATATATTCCATGTTTCCTTAATTAAGAGCTCTCCTCCGATGTCGGGGATATTAATGCTCTTATTTCCTTTTTAAATGTTGGGTTTGAGTGCATGAAAATACAGACTCGGAAAGTCATGCATCCTTCGTGCTCAGGTCAGATAAATCCGTCGATCCAGCCTTGATTGATTATTATCGTTTTCCTGAATGGGCATCTATTCAAAAATTTTACGGACGGCCAGGAAAACATATTGATGATCCTCTCTAATTTCATCCGTAAATTAAAACATGAAGAGCTGAAAATAGAGGAAATGGTCATAGCGTAATTCCTGTGTTAATAATTCGTGTGACTGAGGCTCCTGTGTTAGAGACTACTGTTCCAGAGAATTTAAATGCAAGTGGGGTCGGTGTACACCCTGACGAATTTCATCAGAATGACTGTGGTTCTAGAACTGACTTTATCAGAATGTCCGCGGTCTTAGAACTAATTGTCATACCTTTTTAAATGCAGTTCGTTCATCAGATTACGATATTATTTGCCTAAATGGCACTTGGCTTTATGATAGTATTTTTATTGTTGAACTCTTTAATACCCTTAATACCAGTTATGATGTTTTTAAGAGAGACCAAGACTCAGTGACTACTAGTTGGTATCTTCGTGGTGGGCTGATAGCAGTGATAAAGAACTTTTATGCATATCAATTCTCATTTGGTTCTAATTCTAAGTGTATTTGGATTGGTCTATGATTTGCTATGCAATTTAATCTGTATGTTGGCAATGATTATTTTAGACCTGATTCTCGTATTGATTATTTTTTAAATGCCTTGATGTTTTTTTTTAAATGTTTGATTCTGTTTTTTTATTTATTGGGGATTTTAAAATACCATCCAATAATTGGTGTGTGTTTGATGATTCATCTACATTTCATACGCCCATTGAAAATATTTTAGGTGAAGCTCTACACTTGCATAATAGTAAACTGATCAATCAAATATGAAAAACATATGGCAATATACAGGGTGGTCAGAATTAAAACACTCCTATCTTGAGCTCTCTATAGATCGAACTACTCAGTGTAAAGGCTCCAAAATTGTTGAACATGCTATTCAAGACATGGAGAAAGGGATTACGTGGAAAAAATAGTTCTAGAAACACCCATAGGTGGCGCTGTACAACAGAAAATATGCTGAAAAGACACAAATACACATTTGTAACACATTTCATTCGAACGTACCAAACATTCATATCACAAGGACCTTATCGATGCAGGGAATGCTGCTCAATATGTTTCCCTTCTTCAAGATGTAAAATCTGCAGTCTGTGGACAGTTTGTTCAACTGCGGATCGTAATTGGTCGATTGAGATGCTTCTCATATACAGAGTGATACTGTCTTTCAAATCTGCCAAGGTTACCAGGCGTCCTCGATAAACAAGACTTTTTAAGTATCCCCACAGCCAAAAATCACAAGGTTTAAGATCTGGAGAACGACATGGCCAGGTTGTCGGAAACGCACGACTAATTACTCTACCATTAGTAAAACGTTGCCGAAGAAACTGCTCTACACAGAGTCCAATGTGTGGAGGCTCTCCATCTTGCATAAAGGTAATTGAATCAAGATATTGGTGCTGTTGCAGTTGGGGTACAACAAAATTTTCGAGCATGTTTTTGTACCTTTTCTGTTGTACAGCGCCACCTATCGGTGTTTTTGGAACTATTTTTTTTTGCGTAATCCCTTTCCCCATGTCTTGCATAGTAGGTTCAACAATTTTGGAGCCTTTACACTGAGTAGTTCGATCTATAGAGCTCAGAGGAGGGGTGTTTTAATTCTGACAACCCGGTATAATTAAATATGAGTATTTTCTCTTAATTGATATTTTAAATGTGTGTAATTATTGGAAAACGTTTTCAAAACAAGTTAAATTTGATATTAACATAAGTAATTATGATCATTGAATGTTCATAATACTTTATTCCTTATATCAAAGCAATTACTGTACACAATGTGCTGTTGCTTATTACATTGATTTAAATAATTGAATTTTATTCGGAGAGTCATTCATATATAACTCACATACAATTTAGATATATGTTTATAAAATTGAAGAATATCACGGAATATGGGAATATAGTCTTTTTCTAACAGTCTTCCGTTATTATAAAAACAAGAAACAAAATGTGTTTCTTTGTAGAAAAACCTTTCTAAAAACATTCACTCGAAAAAAAACCCTGCGAGATCTTGCCATCTTCCATAAAGATAATTAAATCAAGACATTGGTGCTGTTGCAGTTGGGGTACAACAACATTTTCGAGCATGTTTTTGTACCTCCTGGTCGTCACGGTGCATGTCACAGGGGGGCCATTGGGAGTAGCCTCGTCGAAAAAGAAAGGTCCAAGTATGAATGTGGCTGTGAATCTACACCAAACTGTAACTTTCGGTGAGTGATGTGGAATCTCTTGGAAGGTACGAAAGTTTCCCGTGTCCCAAATGCGACAGTTATGGGTGTTGACTGTTCCACTTAGATGGAAATGCGCTTCATCGCTCCATAGAATCTACCATAGCCACGATGCCTCCACTTCAACTCTAGCCAGAAATGTCCATACAAAGGTCAGTCGCTTCTCCCTGTTGATGGTCAGCAAGTGGTGATTGTGACTAATTTTGTACGGGAAAAAATGCACTATGTTTCTCAGTACGTTCCGCACTGTGCTGTAGGGAACACCCAAGTGTCGTGACACTCCACGTGTACTACTACAGCCCATAACGTTATCCATTGATTGTTCAACAATAGCGGTGGCAACATCGTCAACGACATCTGAACGAGTTGATTTGCGTCCTCGACCCGGCTGAACTCCAAGATGTCCAGTTTTCTCGAATCGAGCGATCATTCTCTTGAGAGCTTGTGGAAGTAATGGTCCTTTACGCAAATTCTTAAGTCGATGAAACTCTCGAAGTGCAGCTGCAGCATGTTCTTTGTTTTCATAAAACGGCTTCACAAGCAAAGCGCGTTCTGGCAGTATGACAGCCATCGCTGATAAGAATGAAAACCCTTTTATGCCCAAAACATAATAGCTGCAAACCGAGATTTTATGCAAATGTTTGTGCTTACAGTGCGAAATTGCAGTTACAATGACAGTTTAAGTTTCTTCACTTTTTTATCTTCTTTTTTTTTACATCAGCAAAAGAAATTTAAAAGGAAAAATTCCATATCGCATGTGTTTGTTTTTTTGTGATTATTTTGTGTCTTTTCAGCATATTTTCTGTTGTACAGCATCACCTATCGGTGTTTCTGGAACTATTTTTTTGCGTAATCACTTTCCCCATGTCTTGAATAGTAGGTTCAACAATTTTGGAGCCTTTACACTGAGTAGTTCGATGTATAGAGAGCTCAGAGTAGGGGTGTTTTAATTCTGACCACCCGCTACTTGAACTTGTCATTTCCAGTACATATAATTTCAACATTAAGATTTTTATGTTTATTGATCCATTTATTTCTGAGGACCAGTACCATCATGTTCTTGATATAATGTGCTCTAAAATGTAGCTAGATTCGTAAAGGATCGATCTCATTATATAAATAAGACTTATGATTTTATAAATGCAGATTATTTGCACCTCCGAAGCAAATCAGATAAAAGTATAATGTAAGAGACATTCTGTAGTTTCCCAAAAGGACACTAGATGGCAGAACTCAACCAGACTTAAGAATATTTGTTTTGTTTACGAATTAGTCGAGTTCGAAATGACGATCGAAACACATAGTCAGAGTGTTTGTAATATATATCTAATCCTAGCTATGCTTTGTAGCACATTTGTAATTTTTTGTATTATTAAATGTTGGGATGTTTTGTGAAGTCTTAAATGGTGAGTGAGTGTTTTCCTAACCTCATCACAAGAAAAAGCCTTATAATACAAATTTGAAAAAAAATTGTCTATAATTTTGTTATTTTATGTCTTTGACGTGTAAGTCATGTTGCAATAAGTTGGATTTGCGAAGGTGAGTAAATTTACACACTATCAGGTTAAACTTTCAAAACTGTGAAGACATATATCATCCACAATAAACGTACATTAATTATTGAGATATCCATTGATTGTTTATCACTTCTGTCTAACGAACATTGAACTAACTATCCGTTTTCAATTATCAACATCAAAAATTCTAAACAGTTTATGCAAGACCAATTTAAACGGACGCTCCAATTTGTTTTCATGTTTCTGCTTAATATCTATAAATGTTATTTGTAGTGAATGGCATGTATTCGTCACTTTAGTTTACTTTCTATTTTCTGAAGAAAAAAGTGAAAGAAAATGATTTGATATATGCAAATGCTTTATTTTCCGATTACAAAACGCTGTTAATTATTAATTCTATTCAAAAGCCACAGAAAAGGACCTCAACTCCGCAAATTTACAAGGCCAAATGTTAAAACCATTGCCAAATTAGTTTAAGTAATGAAGTCTCTAAAATAAACCATCGAAAAAGATAGAACTACTCACACATAATGTAATAATATAACTACACGAACTTCCTGAGTTTCCAGCACAGTCATGGGAAATATTATCGAAATCATGTAATGCTCATAACCGAAGTATATTGTGAGACTTTATTGAGAAGAAGTAAAGAAAAATGCTTGTGCCAATGAGTTTCTTGGGAATAACATATCAATAAAACTAAAATGATTGAAATCTTTAAGTACACTTGTCGAAAAGTTGCTTGCCGTAAATGCCAGCTGTGACCACCTCATATTTTATAATTTGTTCCGATAAGAATGTCCATTTTACAGATACAAAGAGTGTCATACTTTTCGAAAAATATGAGATGACTTTTTGGAAATATCCGTTTAGGTGTTTCAAGGTAAAAAGTTTCTTTAAAGTTATGGGATAGGATGTGGCACAGTGAGACAAAAACTATAAGATTCAAGATATTCAAAAAATTTAATACTAAAAAAATTAATACGTATTTGTGATATATTTGTAAACAATATATCTATAAAATATATAATAATTTGTAATATATCTATCATGCATCTTAAACATCACTTGAGATACTAAATGTGTAATTATCCTTACACGTTTCTAAAATAAAATGAAAAGAAAAATGAAACATAAAATAGTATCTTATTGTGTCCGATGCATGGGATGTAGCGAATCGACATTTCTGAATCATATTGTCACTTGGAACTAAACGACGAATTACCAAAGGAGCAAAAAAATCAAAATATGCGAATATATCTCTGAAGAAGTTTACATATTTCATGCAACCAAAATTTGTATTACTATGTAGGAGTGACTGCCCTTTGATGTTGTTGTTGAGACCCAGGCCGTCCGACTTACCTGAAAGGTATAAGGTAACCGTTTGGACGGCCGGGAAGTGCCACCCAATTCAGACCGGAACCCAGTGGGGGAGGCATCCACAGGGACCGTATCCTCCTTACCCCACCAACAACCCTGGGAAGGACTTACGGACCCACATGTTTAACGTGATCGTACTCCGCATGAACACGGCCGCAGTTGTGGCAGCGTGCAAATCCAGCGCGCAAACCACCGGCCTACCGCGCCCGAAATATGCCAACAGCACGTAGTGCTCCCAGGTGGTCACCCACCCAAGTACTAACCGCACCCGATGCTGCTTGACTTCGTTGATCTAGCGAGAACCGGTGTTTTCTGCACGGCAGGACCGTTGGCTCCTGCGCTTTGATGTGCAATACCGATGGAGCCAGATATCGTACGTCGGCGGATATTTTCCATGGTTTTGGTTAATTCATGTGTGGACTGCTGAATTATAGTAGTTAGTCTCATCCTGTCCCATATGAGAATGTATCAGTGTACCCAACTCTGTCTTTTTCTGATAAATTAGCATCTAAAAGCAGATAGTTTAAATGTTTTTTTTTAATGTTCCATGTGACATATGATAGCAAGATGGATAAAAAGAACAACTAACTAGATCCAGTGGTTAAGTTCTATTGATAAAATAAAATGCTATAAATCGATACATGAGATAGTAAAAAAGTTAGCAATAGCTCTTGTCTAATGGGGTTGAAATTTTTTTGAGTGAATAACATTTTGTAAAATACCATCCAATAAATTCATTCGATTTTTTCAGACTCATTTGTTGAGTTTACTGGCTTTCAAAGAGCTACAAATTAATCGCTAACTTTTTATAGTTATCTAGCACTTTAAATTTTGTCCCGATTTCATCTAGATCCCCCGACCATATATATATATGAAAATAGACTAGATTTTAGATTCAAGTTAATATTTCCTGGCGGGATATAAATACGTACTTGTACGCATATATTTGCATTTGTTCTGTTCAAATTTCGTATATTATTAAACATATTTGCAATCCCTAAGTTCATTTGACCTCCAATTGTTTTAACGAAACAAAATATATCATGATTGTGCGCTAATATTTCACCAATGAGTAAACACATTGAGCTATAACAGTCTGGACATTTTGAACATTTGAGCTTTTTCACCCTTTCAAAAACCTAGGTTATATCACTAAAATATCAAAATTATAACTACTCTACTTCAAAACACGAGATCGATCCAAAATTCTGTTATACACACTTATAGACCTTTCACAGAGATACATTATTGCTTATTGTTTATATCTAGTGCTTTTACTTTTGATATATAAGCATGGCAAATTTGAAAAACGGGAAAATTCTCAATCTTCTTCAACTTGACAAGCCAATTACTCAAAAACTATAAAATAGTAGTAAAAGTAAATTATAGATCCTAAAACTGATTTTTCTATTATGCATTTTTGTTGCTTACTGTTTGCACCTATCTTTTATAATTTCGAAGATATTCGACTGAAAATAAGCAAAATGAAAAAAAAACCCTAGCTCTGACAGATATTTTTTTAATTTTTTTTTAGAAAAAATAAGTTTTAAATATTAAAATAATGATTAAAATTATTTTTATATATTCATGTTTTGTTTTCCGTCAAACATTTTTGAATACGTTTTTAATTATTTTTTAATGCTTTTAATTAGGCCATTTTTGCCTTTTACATAATGCTTTTCCCATAGATGTTATTTACAGAAAAATAAGCATTTCTTACCTAAAACTAAAAATTCAATTCAATTGCAGATAGAAGCCACACCTTCTTATCCAAAAGTCCACCTTGTCAATTACTGTCGATCCATAGACATGTATCACCACCTATTGACACTTACAAGAAAATAAAAAGAAGGCTTTGTTTCACTGCGACCTTGATATTACTGTACCCCACCTTCCCCTACGGCACAGTTTTCTTAAAATCATCCAACGGAATCATAACAATATTGCATTAAGGTTATATTTTGCTGTGGTTGCTGAATATCTGCTTGTAACTCCATAGGCAAGTTTACAACATTCTTGGAGGTCTTAAGGCCAATATAATAATCGGTAACTCGTTTAAATTCATATAACATGTATACAAAGCAGTTCTATAATTGAATAAACCAACCAAGAAATACATAATATGCTGATCAGTCAAGTTATACTGCGAGTTATCTTGCGAGATTTTATTAACACAGAAATATAAAAAAGTGCTTTTGTCAATAAGTTTCTAGGTAATAACATGAATAAAAAAAATGATTGAAATCTTAAAAGGAGCCTGTCGAAAAGTTTCTTGAAGTAAATACCAGCTGCGACCAGCTCATATTTCATAATTTGTTCCGATTGGAATGCTCATTTTCTCGGTTCATTTCAGAAATATATATTTTTCAAGATCGTCTGAGATCTAAGTCTGAGATTCAATTTAGAAATATCTATCTTTCAAGATCTTCTAAAGCAAAATATATCTTTACAGATATATTTGTATTTGCTCTTTTTGATATAACGTAACAGGCACATATTGCGGGCACATATTGCATATAAAATATCAACTATCGTTACACAGTTTTGATTAAAAGTTTATCAGCAGAGTGGTAGTTTGATGAACGCAAAAGCTATTGACAGACGATAAGTGACATGCTTCAGATTTTCCTAGTTCAGACTGTAAATTCGACAATTTCCTTAAAATATACCAAAGGAACTATTTCCATATGTTTTTAGGCTACTCCACATCTTGTAAACATTTGCTTGTCACTCCATCAACCTGCTTAAAGACGCTTCTCAAAGTTTCAAGGTGTACAAAATAATATGCATTCGGGTATATTCTCATAACAGGCATTGAAAACATGTCCAAATATTCAGGAAACCAGATATATAATTCTGGTCAATCAACTTATACGGTAAAGGCTAAATTGTTGGACTAGGGTCATATATGAATACACTATTATCATAGCACAGTATTTCATGGAGACAGGCATGAGGAAATTACAATATGTATGTTACATTGTAGAATAATTATAATAATTTAGTAAACACAGCATGGCTAAATCGTATAAGCTGAGGATTAAATCACTGCTGTTTACTTGTTTACGAGAATCCATGTTAATGTGATAAGTACATAAATACACACTATTCAGTACGCAAGTACATCTTTGAGATTTGAGGGCTCACATATACCACGGTTGGTCGGAAAAATAACTTTTGTTACATGGCCTTACCAAAAATATTCTGTACAAATTTCACGAAGAAATAAGTAGAAATGACTGAGATATAGCGATTGTATTACTGACACAAATATAGACACACTGATTCAACTATAAGTAATCGTGACTGTATTCTTAAAATGTAAACACATTTTTCCGACATAATTTTTAAAAATTGATTGCTATAATATCACGGCCAATTTTTGACCGATTTGTTTAAAATTTGGCATGTTTCTAACAGATGGTAACATGGAGTTAGCTGTCATGTTAAATTCAGGTTTCATTTTCAACATTTTTTGCAAAGGATAAAGGATTTAAGCAAAGAATAGTGGATTTTCCTTTTTATAGCCATCATTATATCATAGCGTTAAATTAAAAGAAAACCTTACAGCGCTAAGTAAGTATTGTTTTAATTATTATTTTTTATTTTTTTATTTCAGTTAAAAGCCGTTGATATCTTACAAATTACGAAGAATATACATCAGACAAAGATCGCCCGTTCTTCAGTTTTTGGTCAAAGGACATTTTGTTCTCAAATATGCCAGTTGTGTGATCCCTTTAAACGTGGTTTCGTCTATTGGAAAGAAAACTATTGCATAAAAATATCTGATCAATATACCTCAAATAGTTTATTATAAAATCAACATAATTAAAATGGTAAAGTTGAATAGTTCTATCTGATTGATCAATGCAAAATATACGTGCATACACATAAAATGTTTAAGCATTGCTGATTTTTTGTAAGCAATGTAATATATAGACACAATATTTTATTGTTGCAATATGCAATGTGTCATATTCATTCTGCATCACTTCCAGTTGAACACATTTAACAGACTTTACGTCCAATTGATATTTTACCTAAGTTCAAAACCGGTCGATCAGACTGATGACTAACTAAAGCGTTTAAATTTAAAATCTAGACAGTTTGAACATAAATTGCTACCCCAAAGCATAGTTGTAAAGTACAGTTTTGACAAAACTTTTAAAGTTCATCTCGAGCTGTGTCCGGAACTCTTGAACATTTAGATCTATCTAAAAGTATATCACCGATAAGTTCTAATGTTAATTTGAGCCAGAGTAATTACCAGTCCAGTGACACCATTTTCTGTGATCATGAAAATCTGACCGGTCGAACTTTTGAACTTTGGTCGTGTTATGATCTATACTAAAGACGCATGCGCAGTCCGTATATGATTTTCCTGTTTATATGTGACTGTTTTGAAAAATGAATTCTATATTTTGTGGTGTGTATATTTGTAGTCAAAGTCACAAATACGTGTTTATATATTGTGAAGTGTCGAACGGTGAATACTGAAGTCACCACCTGTCAAAAAACTAAAATCAATAAAGACGATGTACATTTTGAAAGTCTTCTTATAGAACTAAGATGTGCAATTTTGTTCAAATTCCGTACTATGAGGTAAGCTTTAAGCGAGGTAATTTTTCACATTGGATTATTATATAGGATTATAAATACGATTTACATATGCATTATATAATTACTTACATATTGGTGTTTACATATTCTTATTAGTGTTCACATATTGGTGTTTACACATTGGTTCTCAAATACTTCCATTTGAAATTTACCTATTATCTATACAAGTTCACGCTTACAGTTTTTAGTTTCTCTATAATACATTATGCTAAAAAGAAAGTTTTGCCATCGGGTTAAAGATTAGATATCTTGTTGCATTTACGCGTTATGTGCATCGGGAAATTCGAATAAAAAATGTGTTCATCAATGAATAGGCTTCTGTCTGTTAGTCTCACAGCGTGATATATGGAATAAAATTATATTTTTTATTCAAATTTATATTGCCATTACAATAGACAAATGTCAGAAGTCAGATTTCCAGTCAGATTTGATCAGTTGAAGGAACTACATTTTCAAACACTTTTCTTAAAAAAAAATATCAAAAATGTTTGTTGCCATAAATGATTGCTAGCATTTTACGTAAAACGTTATTTTGTTTATAAAAGCAGTTTTCATCGAAATGACATTAAGTCGTTAGGTTTAGCAAGTTCCAGATCTAGAATAAAAAATAAGAAAACATATATGATCGCTTTTATCATATAAATTAATTATTTGCAAGATCACGGTTCCAATGAGTAATAGTATGTACCTGTGCAGTTATTAAGACTGCAAACTTAAGTGTCCTATGATAAATTGAATAGAAAGCAACCGGTTTTGGATATTGCATGATTAAGTTGAAGAAACTAACTTCAGAAAAATGGGGCACGAATTATCACAAAATGATCTGAATAAACTACTGTAAAATGTTGAATACTATAACCAAACGGATGTGAAAGAAATGTTTCGGAAGCTGATTAAGTTAACGTCATCAGCAATCTCAAGAGAACATAATAAATATGATTGTAAAAGGTACCATTGAATATAAAAGTAAATATTTATAAATATAAGGAAAAATTAAGCAATAGGCATGTTTTGGGTTTGGTAGGTATATAATATGCTTCATTGACTCACTAAGTCTCAAATATTTGTTAAATTGTTTCACGCTAAAAGGAAGCTATAAAGTTATTTTTATGTAGCAATTTAGGTGATTATTTTTATCAATCCACCCATAATTTCCTTTTGTTCTCTATTTGTTGGTACAATTCAATATATATACAATTGTTTGAGCGATTTTTTTTTATTTTCATAAAAATTCCATCAGAACTCAAACTTTGTAAGAACAAAGAAAATGTAGCATTCTCAAGTAATGTATATTCAGCCTGAAATCTCTGAAAAAATTGAATTTTTACTTTCCCTAAATACATAATATAATGTATAGGGCAAAGTATTGTCACGGGGTCAAAAATTAGATTTTAAGTTTTTGATGGAAGAGAACGTTTCAAACATCTCTTAACACGAAACGAACTTTTTGAGGTGATGTCTGTGTATGCATGTTTGTGTATGCATTGCGTGTGTATTTCTTCGATATTGGAAAGGGAACAGTTCTTATGAAACTGAGAAAGGATGGTTTTTTAACAGTTCAATGTTTTTAGCGAGGAATCGTCTGATAGAAATAAAAAACACCGAGCCAGAGAAAATGCGCTTGTCTACCTCCATAGAGGAAAACAAGGGGACAAACTAAACTCACTTCAGTTCAAACGTTTGTGGGCAAAGTAATCCCAGGTACTTTAAGAAAACGTTACTTCCAACTGCAGATGGTCACTTATTAAGAGTCAATTATCAAGTGCAATCTCAGATGGGGAACTTCAAAAACTTAAGATCAGAGAACTAGATATATCTCAAAAGACAATAGTCTGCAAAGCTCCACAAAATGAGTTATTCACATTCATCTGATTAACTCATCGCCATCATATGATGTAATGGTGTGCTCATGCATAAAGTGTTCATACAGAAAGCACAATCTGAACTGCCCTCTTGCCTGCTCAGATTATTGTTTAACCTACTTACTTTCTCTTGAAGAAACTGGAGATGATGTAGAATGAGGATATTTAAACAATTTTAACTCATCAGTTAACGTTTTAACTTTAAGATTATGCTATTATCGAAATTTAAATTAGTTGGAGTAAATAATTTTACATAAATTTGAAGTTTATTTTATGTTCTATACTTACCTTATCACTTCTCATTTAAGTGTTTCATTACACTAAGCAACTTACTGAGCACAATTCTAACATCTTTAGAAAGAAATTAAAAACATTTCGAAAATGCCATTTCAATGATTTTATCAATTTTGAATTTCTATGCAAAATTTAAAAGGGATTTTTTTGTAAAAATTTATAACAAATTTGAGAATATATTGGTGATAGAATTAACATTATTTTGAAAATCCTGTGGGAGTGTCGTACGGAGTAGCCGTCATATTGTATCAGTCATTTTGAAATTGTTTTTCTTTCTTCTATCGTTCTACATTTTTAATAAATTGTTTGTAGAGCTGCTAAAAAGAACCTAATAGCAAAATAATTATGTAATCCGTATTACTGCCAGTTTGACTTGATTTTTACTAGTCTGTAATATGATGCATGATGAAAGTACCTTCGATAATTCCGATTTCTAGTTTTAACAATTCACGAGCACAATGACGAGTCTATCATGTAGTTAGTCAGTCAGTAAAGGATTTGCTTATATATATATATATATATAATATATATATATATATATATATATTATGGATACATATATATTATTTATGTATGTGTGTTCGTTGATATAAACTATGTAACTGTGTAACTTATATTTTCCAAGGTGATATTCTACAGCTAAGTTGGTATACCACTTTTCTCATCAAGAGGTTTAAGTAGATTTTCTTGCAAAACTTCACTATTAAGCGATGCCTGATATTCACAAGAACTATTTCTATAAGTGATTAAAAATTGGTTTTAAAATAATGGTTAAATTCTTTGAAGCTAATGAGTTGACCTCCAATTAGAAATTAAAAAAAAGGATAAGTCAATTTACTGTTCCCGAATTTAGAGTTGAAAGTTAATATGTGGATTCATTGAGGCGAAAAGACGTTGACATAAATTTGAAAGCTTAAATTCCGAAGTTATTTTCATCCCAATTTGTTTAGGGGTGTTAAGCATTTATCTAAAATATAAGATATTGAAAATGATAATATATTAGAGAAGTTAAGGTTTTGCTTTTCCCAAAGACTTTCATTCCAGAAATATAAGTTAAAATTTTGCAATAAATATAAAATACTTACCAGTTACAATCAGTTGACCCCAAGGCTCACTAGATACTGATTCATTATCCATTTCATCTCTGCATATGCAACGGTACTTTTTCTTCCCGTCAGACAAATCAGCTTTCTCAATTATTAAAGATCCATCAGCTGTTATTTTATATTTACCTATTAGAAAAGACATAACTGTAAAATATGTCAACATACGTATATATCATCGTGTCATATACATAATCATTACATATAACATCGTGTCATTACATCGTATCATATACATAACTGTAAAATATGTCAACATATTATTACTTTTCTTATAGGAGAGATTATTACTTTACTATAAGGAAAGTATAGTGACGGGGTCGAAAATTTGAATTCGAATTTTCGACGGGAGAGCACAATTCAAGCATCCCTGATCACTAATCAAACATTTTTGAGGTGATGTCTCTCTCTCTCTGTGTATGTGTGTGTGTGAGAGAGAGAGAGAGAGAGATTGTAGAGACGATATCTCACGAACGAATGAAGCGATTCGAATGAAATTTGGTACAAAAATCACAATCCATGAATACTGGAAGTCTACTGTTTTTAAACGCAATCAAATGTCTAAAACGCCCCTAAATTTTCGAGTGAAAAAATCATCAAAAAATCAAAACCTTTAATAAAGTTACGCAAATAGACATTCCTTATGTAATTTTCCCTTAATAAATGATTATCATAAACTTTAGACCGCTAGCATGAACCGTTCCAGAGATATTGTACATTTTTTAAATACATTTATCAACAAGTCCCATTAATTAAAAAAAATATATTAACTTTTGAGAAACAAGTTCACTTTTCATATGTAATATCATGCGATAAATTGGGTGCCATCATTCTCGTGGATCTAGCTCGTTGCATTGATGAGAAAAGACACTTTGAATAATACTTTTGTATTTGAACTCCAATAGTCATTTATATGCTATAATAATAGCATATTTCTCCATCCATAACGCTTGGCGAGATTTTGGCGACGAATTTGGCGGAATGTCGTCAACTTGGGGACTTTTATAAATGTTGCCAAATTAACGAAAATATCGCCAAATGGATAAAAATGATGCTACATCAATGAAAATGATGACTAATTGACGAAAATGCAATATCTTGGAAAGAATATATAAGTATCTTCTATAAGAATAACCTATTTTGTTTTTTCTGTAAAACTAGTACATTCATTGCATTATATAAGGAAAGTCATGTGCTGCCTACATCAGATTTCAGTTATATATATTTTGATTTTTGCTTCAATATTGTATCAATTTTATTTTGTTTAGTCATGCGTTGCGTGAATGAAAGCTGAATTATTTTTTACCAATATGTGTTATTAAATTTAGTATAGGTATAAAAATTTAATGTTCATTAACTTTCTTGATCGATTTTGAATTATCTGTCAAAAATTATTGCAAGATTTTGGAAACGTTATTTGGAATATATTATAAAAATAGACCTTTTCTTATGAATGTTTTTGAGCAGAATATACCTCACTAATATACACCCAGATTGTAAAAATTTAAACTATTAATAAAATGGCGCCTATTAGAGGAGTTACAGAAAACTTCAGTACTAAGGCATAACGTTGTAGTCATATATTGATATCGACAAGAAATATTTTGTAAGTATTGTTTTACAGTTGTATTATTATGCACATGCTGATAAACGAACACACAAAGTCGGTCAATACCTGAACAAAGGTTGAAATGCAGCAAGATATTTAAGAGAATTCCAATTGTTGGCAAGTGATGTGGAAGACCCAGACCACACGACGGACCCGAAGGCTCACAGTAGCTATTTGTGTGGCCGGGGTGGCAAGTGATATGCACACTTCAATTTTAATGGAACTATTATGTATTTTATACACTTTTGTACATTTATTTCATATACAGCCATACAAATTTTCGGGAAAAACGAGAGTGTTATTTCAAAAACTGGAAGTAGAAACTTTGGTGAATCTTCCTCCCCCCTCGAAGCTTTAATGTTGAATATATATCAGTTATCATGTAAAATGTATTTAAGACTAATCCTTTGAAATAGATGTTAAAATGAAAAATGCCTGTTTTCTTCATTGGAAGTGCCATCTGTACTACAGGAACTATAATGCCTTAGTGAGCCAATAGAGCAACACTTTATTTCATGTTTTAATAAAGTAAGTGAAAAATGCAATTGCATTGCATAACTATATATAAAATAATCTCAATATTAAATGTAAACACAGAAGTAAGTTTTATAAAATTAATTTGCTGTTAGAAATATATTTATATATATGGAAATATCTGATTTGTTTTCCTTTATCATATTATATATTAACGCTCCGCAAAAGTATTCAATTTCACATATCAATTATTCATAAGACAACTAATAGATACATTCTAACTGTTTCTTCTCCTCGAAACAAACATTCAAACCTTTGTTATATTGAAAGGTGATCAAAGTAAATATATTTTCCTTAGAGAGAGGAACGTTCGAATACAAACGCATTATGTAGGTAACGATCTTTCATGTAAAGACAATAGTTTATTCTTTCTATTAAGGGGAACATTTTATGGTATAAACTCTGAAATATTATACTTCTGAATAGACGATAGTTGATTTGTCCACATTATAACAGTGCAATCGTAACAACAAATTGAAACGTTATATTTCGAACAGTAATTTGATATATATTTAAAATATTATTTTAAAATCGCATACATGCAACTGCACAGTGATACTATACAATATATCAGGGACGGTATATTTATACAAATGGCACAGCTTGGAATAAAAAGCAGACTATTCCATTCCCATATTCCTACAAACTACTAAACATCTCATTTTTGTTTTTAAAGAACATCATTCAAAGCTGATATTGTAATTTTGAATCTAGAATATGCCAATAATTTATATAGCATATTTGTCACAATATACGGAAACAGCATATATTTAATATATACTGATGAAGTGCAGAAAAGGTTTCTTAGTATATCTAATTAGACAGAGTAAATATTCGACTAGGCTGATAGTACAGAAATAGCCACTTGGGGCTAATCTAAAAAAAAACTGAACTATACTTTTATTAAATGTTAGAAAAATGACACAAGCATACCAGGTGAAGTGTATCAAAACCATCTGGGGTGCATATTAAAGTCTCGATTGTGTTTTGATGTATTTTTTTTACGCTGGTGTTACACCAAACCTATTTATTAATAGTCAATAGAAATTTAATGTGTGCCACAACTAACTTTTGAAGTAAAAAAATATCCAACATTTTTATCGGGAAAACCAATAGGCCACGATATGTTGTAATAGCACATATTAATCAGTATGATTCAAAAGTGTGCTCTTAACAAACGATAAGCTACAACTGGCCTTTGTATCTTGGCTTTGGGTAAGATCACACTTATTTTGATCTTAGGAAGAGGGATCATAATTATAGCAAACAATTATAGCCGCCTAATCTTCCAATGTCTGTTTTCTTCAAGGAAGTTTTGAAAAGTTACATGTAACATCGCTCAACTCAATTTGGATTTTTTACTTGCACTCAGAAAAACTGGCGTAGAAATTATAAAGCATTTAATTTATTTTCTATTACTATAATTTATTAAAGAACTTTCACATTATTGTTTTCACATTTAAAGCCTATTTGTCAATGAACCAAGTAGCAGATACTTTCTATCTGCAGGTTTTTCTCCACATAAACATAACATTGGGATCTTACTCTTGATTTCAAAGGTGATCAAGAATGATTCATTTTCCCATGAGAGAGAAAGTTCGGAGAGAAACTCACTCAATAGTGAGTGGACGCTCTCAAGCAAATAGTAGACTTTAAACATTCTATTAGAGAAAATACGTGGTCTACTGGTAAAACGTATCATTAAGTATTAAACTTTCGAGTGGAAGATATGCAGCAGAACTATATGTAAAGTAAAATGCTATACGTTGAAGAATATTGAAATAAATGTATATGTACCTTTATGTGTTTGCGAATGAATATAATTATTTCTAAATTAAGTATTTGCACGTTTAGTCTGATTTGCGAATAAAAATTAAATCATAATAAAAAAATACCGTAATAAAAAAACAATCATCAACTTGGGGTTTTTCTATACTTAATTTATTATTCTTTTTTACGTTATACCTTTATTTCTTTCTTTATTTTATTTCTTTATATATGTATATTATGCCTATATTTGCTTATTTACTTCTTAATTTTTTTTTAGTAATTCCTTAATACTAGCTACTAATATTGCGTTTAGAGGGCATGCCTATGCATAAGCATGCAACGTCACAAATGGATATAACTGAATGCTTCTACTCAATGTCTAAATTTATATCTAGAAATGTGCTCTAATTTGTAATGGGGTCCAATCAGAATTCCATTCAGAAGGAAGTATTTAGTTACAATTAAAATCTATAGATAACGCCTTCTAACACGAAGACGAAAATATTGACATTATTTTACTGCACTAGGGGTTCCGCCCTCTGGTCTCTTATGTTCGACAACACCAAAACCCCGCTTCGAAAGCAATTAAAACAAGCTTAATATTCATATTGGGTCTCCATTCCTTATTTGTTGAAGCTCACCAACTATCGGACTTTTCTTTCGGAGCTCTATCAACTTGATCGCCCTCCCGTCATTAAACCTAAAGGTCTAATAACAACTCTAAATTTTACAAAATGTTACGAACCAATTATGAACTGTATTAATAACAAGATAAATATTTAATCCCAATTTAACTGATTGAACAGATAACGCGGTTTAAAATGCAGACAAATTAAACGATTTCAATTAAACATACAGTTAGTACATAAAAGTTCTAACAATTGTGCTCATGAAAAATTAGTTTCCGTAATTACATTATTATAAGAATCAACCATAAGACATATAATTGTTAACTGCAATAATAATTGCATTTTAATAGTAAATGTTAATAATAACGATAGTTAACATTTCATTGAACTGGGTATTCTTTGTGAGGTTTCTGCCATCAACTAATTACACAGAAGTTAAAATTCTGGCCGACCCATTAAATCTTTGCCCATGCTGGCAAAGAAAAATTTGATTCATTAATATTTAATTAAATAAGGCCTACATCAAAGTTGTAATCCATTCATACTTCTTGTTAGGAACGTGTAATATTCCCTATCTTCTGCAGTCTTTCGTCTCTTTCACAGACCAGACGGCTTCGTCTGATTCTGTTCTCCAGAAAAGACTACAGAAGACGTACGGGCGTTCTTTTCCATGACGTAATCGAAGGGTTCCCAGAATTTCGAAGAAGGGTTGCCGTGGTTCGCGATTTACCGCCAATTTGGCGACATTTTGCGACTACCCGAATCAACAAAAGGCACATTGAAAGAGCGATTATTCTATGAGACATGGGAATTCCAGAAGTTTCTACAGAGAGACTATAAAAAGAATCATTATTCCGTTGAGTTAGTTTAGGTGATACAAGCTACATTGGACTGCAATTTTTGTCGATGTTTTAAGAACAGTAGCATATGTTTTATGAAATTACTTTCGTCAATGTTTAGAGAATTATTTTGTTACTTCGTGAAATAAATGGATCATTCAAGTGCTGTTTGACTGTATATTGTTCCTGTTTACGTTATGCTTGTGAATAAAGGTGTTTGTTATCCATAAATTTGGACATATTCTTGTATTCTGCGTGTACACCCACAATTCCAGGGGATATGTCATAACAATATCGTCGGGTTCATATTAATCTACTAGTAAAATTGCAGAACTGTACGTTTTGCCGTCTGTTCGTAATGTCGTACCAAAAACTCGTAACGTTTATTTTAATATAGAAATAAACAAGGGTCGAGTAGCTGCATCAATATAAGTTTGCTAGTATTTTTATGTATTTATATGTATAAGCAATATTTCGTAATTTCAAACATGCATACTAAATACAAAGCATTCGTTTATGTATTTTGCATAGTTCTTTATAAGAACACGTTCATATTATTAATTTTAACTTTTACAATCTTACCTAAAAGTGATCCAAGTAGCAAATATATTCTCCAAATGGTACTTTAAAATCTTTCTCTTGATTTAGATAGAAGGTCATCAAGTTAAATGCGTTTTTCTCTAAGTGAGGTGAGTTCATGAATCCAAACGCATTTCGAAGCGACTCTTAGAAGTCACGCACTCCAATAGGAATTTATTATGATCGTGAAATATGTTAACAATAATTGACAAGAAGTGGCAAAAATATATGTTGACGAGAATGCAGAAAGGAGCTCGGTTGGGATTTGCTTGCATGCACGTATCCTGGACATATGAATGGAATTACGGAGAATTTTTTCAGATGAGATAAAGTTCAATTTTGACGATCCATATGTCATTTGCTATTTCTGCCATGATCTACTAGAAGGGAATCATTTTCTCTGGTGCAAGAAGCATGTATGGTGGTTCTACAATGACACGAACATATTTCGGTTGCAGTGATCAAAATGGTATAGATCTTTTTACCAATCGCATGATCTCGTGCGACTATCAGAATATGTATGGAGACACTTGATTCTCTTTGAGCCTAGTAATTGGTTAACACGATTATCTTTAAGCCTAGTAATCAGTTAACACGAGATTTGATCTATTCATCGAATCCATTTGGTCCAAAAGGATCATTTTGTGGTGATGATGGTAAAAATGAGCACTATATTTTGTGACTAAGTAAGCTATTAAAATTCGTATATCTGAATTACGCTGCAGTGTGAAAAGCTGCCCAAACTAGCCAATTTCTTACAGTGAGAATACTTACTTAAAACTGAAAAGAAAATATTAAATTAATTTTAGATTTAATTCTTTATTTAATAAATTTAAATTTGTTATAATATTTACAGCATTATTTATTTCCAAAATGTGAGACAATAATACAATGAGGCATTATGACGTCAGGCTTTATCACTTTCACACGAAACAAATTGCCCAGCTATTATTACCAAATGTTACTTTGTAGTTTCTAACTCTGACTGATGGCTAAATATATCCAGGTGGCACATACTTTATTGCCACACATTAACTGCATCCTGCTTCATCATAACTTTTTTGCCCTAGACACACACATTAACTCAACTCATATCGCTACTCATACTAGTATACTTTTATCTGCTACACATATTTGCTTCTTTTATCTCGTAAATGACCACTGTTAGATACTGAATACTCAGCTGATCAACTGACCATCGGCTATTGAAGACTCATCTGTTGCAAAATCAAGGACCGCCCTTTCGAACTTTCAAACATCGTCTGCAGTCCTGTTTTTTATAGTTCAGTAGCAATGTTTAAACATGGTTTCGGGGATCTTCGCCTAATGGATTGAAAGTGCTTCTCATTAGGTGTAACCTCGCCCCTCCTTACTGGCATATGTTTAGGATTGAGCCCGACAGTGTAAATTTATCCTCTCCAGAAATTTTCTTTCTGTTAAGTGTTGTTTCCATAGAAAATTGTTGAATTTATTGATTATAAATATTGCCCAACTTTAATGCCAATACTGTCGCCACTCTGTCCAGCATATTATCTAGTATCGCCATTCAATTCCATACTGGCTTTATACAGTTCTAATTTATTGATATGTCTTGTATTTTCTCTCACAGGTGCCACGTCCCTTAATTTGACAATTTATATTGAGATCTACGTAGAGAACAATACCATGCATATAATCGTTCATAGCAATATATGTTATCAATATGAGGCAATCGAATTAATTACAAGTCACATTCGAATAATATTCTACCGCAGCCAATATCTCTTCACTCCTACTGAAACTCATCTGAATTGAACAGCCTTGTGCTGATGTGGAATTAATAAAACGCATGATGTGGTACAGCGGGTTTTAGATAAATGAATCTTGTATAGAACTAATTCCTTGCTATTGTGTATTTAACCATTTATTTCTTACTATGGATATTATCTTCATAATATAGCTGATGGTTATTCGGTACAGAAGAATTATGGAATCAGAAAAACCTTTGAACGGATGCAGAATGTTATAAGGGAGCAATTATATTAAATTTCATAATGATTCCAATGGAAGGCTTCACAACTATCAATTTTGGTTTGATCTCTGGTACTATTCAAATGGTATCTTTAAAACTAAAGTATAATGTATGTGCCTACATACAGCGAACCTACATACAGCGAAAAACTGGAAAATGAAATCGACGTATAATCGCGAATTTTGATACATGTATTGTGCAATTCCAAGTTCTAAAATACATTGGCGACTTTCTATTTTAACATGTATTATTTTAATTTTCAAGCAAATCAATCAATATTTTATTTATTTGATTAATTGATTGGCTCTCTAACAGACAACATCAGTAGGTGCCGGTTGATTAAAACCCGCATGGTGAATAAGCAGCCCAACTACAAATGTCTTCAAAAGAATAATTTGAATAGAAACTATTTTAACAGAACTTTATGAAATTAACTTATTTTTTCATTTAACAAAATAAACATACATCATAAAGTTATCTTAACATGTTAACACATTTATTACAATTTCAATATACTCCTTACTGCCAGAAATATTCTTAGAGCTTAAAAGTTAAACTAAAACTATTAACTCTCTAAACACAACATTTTAAGCCAGATTTATTCGCGGAAAATGCTGTTTAAATATTTTCCACACATTGCATCATTTATTAAGCAGTAAATTCGTCACTTTTCAACAATGCTGCGGTTTCTTGAACCTTTCAGGAACAGCGTGTTTGACCATTCTGTTTATCGTTGTAGACACATGTTGATTTCATGCATAGCTTCCCGTCCGTTCCAGTTATGACTTTGGAGGTTACATTAATCATCTCTGACAGCTAACTAGCTGTACAATCTAAACAATACAGTGGAACATTTAAGCAATTTTAAAGTTCACCTCAATTTTGGGTTACTATTCATGGAGTTTCTGTAAATATATGTCGGTTTTCTAACGATAATTATGTTATGTTAAGAGGACAACAGTATATTTAATGTTATGTGGTAAGTGAGTGGGATTTATGGATTTGTTCGAAAATGTTTGAAAAATAACATTTATTTACTTCTTAATATTTATGGCATTTCTATTGTTTTTATTTGGCGAGCTTTATAACATGAAGAAAATAATCGTAATATGTTTTTAAACTAGTGATAATTGTCATCGTTGTAAAATAAAAATGATATTTGTTACCCAGTTATCAGGCGTAAAAATTTAAAACGATAAATTAATTAAAAAACAACATTTAAAGGGGAAATTTAAGGAATTCATATAAGTATAAATAAGGCAATAATGTAGCATACAGCTGCTCCAAGGAACGCTGAATTCCCTTATTTAGTGTAAAAGAACCAACGAGTAGTCAAAAAGACGAAATTAGACCCATTGGTTTGTTGCTTTCTCTTGCACTGACGAAGGGGAATCGACGATTCCACGAAACATATGTATGCTGCAATATTGCCTAATTTGTGTCGTAGATATTGAGCATCCTTAAGCTGTGAAATATGCAAATCCATTATTTTATGGGAAAGTCATGTGTGTCCACATAATATTTTTTATACTACAAATACGGGTGATCATATATTTTCGAATTTGATGTGGCAATGATAGTTTAAAGGGAAATATTTAACGATATATCAGTGGTAACCAAATAACAAAACACTGTTGTATCATCCTTGGTATAAAAGCATGGAATTATTCGAAAAAGTGAAGATTTTATTTGCAATTGCATGACATATATGATTGTCTAGGCCTGAGGTAGTGTCCTAAGACATTTGTCCCTAGCAAAATCTTTCGAATTTTTTTTCAACAATATCAACGGATCTTGTAATTGTGAGGCCAGAATATGTCCTCACATGAGGCATTTTTATTGCAATATTTATGGTGCATAGAACGGCTAACAAAGGTTTTAGTCTAGCTGGAGCCGGAGTTTACAACAACGTGAACTTTTAGGTCAAATACTATAAATTTGGGTGTCCTAGGCCAATGGAGCTGAGAGGGGCCTTGATAAATGTTATGTGATGCCATTGGGTTCAGAAGAACCAATGAGCACCAAGGGGAATAAGGGCGGAGCTACCTCCCCCCCCCCCGCCGAAGGAACCACAAGTCACTCTTATACGAAATGTTGTAGAATTAACTCGGATACGAAATGTTGTAGCAGTTAGACGGATACGAAAGGAGTTGGGAGCAGATACTCATACGAAAGAGGTTACAGTTGACTATAAGTACGAGATGCAAGCCACACACGAAAGAGTTGTGGCCGTACGGTCAGCAATAAGACGGATGCAAGCCTCAGCGTGATGAGCCGAAGATTAAACTGTAAGGTATGTGCTCATTTCCCCAGGTCATAGACATTATCGAAATCTAATTTAGCTGGTCACATATCTCCCATTACTAGAGTAATTAAATGATAGTCGATAATTATGATAAATTGCTGTTAGTGATAAATTGATGTTGTAAATAAATTATATTGTTAAAGTTAAATATACATAGGCTAGTCTTTTTATAATGATTAATGAATTCTTTTCAGGTCTTACACAAAAGGTAAAAATAATTGGAGGGTATTGCGGCACAACAACGAGCGTTGTACGTTTAAATGTTAATTCCACCTTATGAGATCAACGGCCATGTCTTTATTGCTTAATAATAATAATCAAATATAATGTTAACTGTAAGTTTTATTTTCCACGTCCCACAGTAATAAATATATCGTAGTGTTTAAACTTTATTAAATGAACAATTGAAAGATAAAATGATGCCAAGAATGAGGAACACACTAGTTAATCCCTCCGAGCAACTAATACTATTTTAAAGGTTTAAGGTAGGCTGGTCTTTTTAATTTACGCAGACAATTGAGTTCTGCTTCTTTATTATTTGCAACGGTATTTAAATAAAGTATTTAAAACAGTAAGAGAGACTTATAATAAATATTTTAATATGTAATATTATAATAAATACTTAAATACATTAACCTTTTGCTTACGGGTGGGACATCGTCAATCCTGAATGAAGAACCTATCAAAAAGACATGCATTTGACATACCATATACCAAACAGTTCGGCATCCCTACGCCAATGCCTGCAAAGGGGTATCAAAATGTTTGGGATAGGGACGCCAATGTCTGCAAAGGGGGGTTGTCAAATACCTGTCATTTTGAGAGGTTCGTCGTTTGGAATTGACGCTATCCCACCCATAAGCTAAATATTAAAATGAAAGACCTATAATAAATATTTTAAGCCTTTCACCATGGAAATACATACAATGGCGATGCGCTTATCTTATCGCAGCGCCACCTAAATTACCGTCTCAAATGTTATTGGTATTTTTTCAGTATGGAGTTTCTTTACATCCACGGTAAAAGCGTTTAACTCTGTGCGTTTAACCATCGAAACAAAGAGATAATGGAATTTAATTAAATGAAAATTACTACATCACCACAAAATAATTTCTAAGTACAAGAATAATAATGAATAGATCCGGAATATTTTATTCCAAGAAAAACACAATCTGGAACAAATGCAGTATACAACTGATATAAATCGAATATAAAACAGGTGAATTGACAATTCATTTACAAATTGAATAGCAACCACGGAGAAATAGAAATGGAGTTGATATTATCACAAAATCGTGAAAAATGAAATAGTTAGTTAATGTGATGAAAAATAGTAATAGTAATGATGAATGAGTTTAAAGTTATTTAATGGAAGTTTGTGTCATATCTAAGTAATTGTGAAGCGATTCATAATAAATGCATTAATTCTTTTCAGTGCTAATGTAACGTTTGAGTTCAAAACATAAGCATATAACAACAAAGCAGTCCAACACTTGTGCATTACACCGATCATAAACAAATCCCTCCTTATAAAAATCCACAATCAAATTGCTGCAAAAAATCTATAAAATCATCACTGATTTTATAAAAGGTATCACGGTTGCCGAGGCTAAAATATGCTTCTTTAAGATAATAAGAAAGAACAAACACTTCAGTCAAAGAAAGAGAGGTTTCTGTCGACAGTGTCTCATACGTATTTTAAGTGGTCTGACATAGTTATCACATGCTTCAATAGTCCAGAAGGGCTACTCCAATCAGGCTAACTATCAAGCATTTGACACTATAATTAACGTTCGAACGTGAAAGGTCGCAACCCATCCTTAACTTATAACTGAAATATTCGAAAAACATTTCAAAAGAAATGTTAAAAAGAACGGGAACGTTGCGCCAAAATCCTAAAACTTTTGAACTTAGTTCCGTTCAAAATTCCGTTTTTGGAAACGACATTCGTTCCGTTCCAACGTTAAGAATAAAATGAACGATTTCTCAGCACGTGTTCCGACACAACATGTTTAATATAAATTAATTTTAATAATGAACTTCTAAATTTATAACGCTGATGCAAACTCTCTAAACACATTACATCAAATCAATGTCAATCGCTTAATATAGTTACTTAAATTTTCTACACCTGTCCTTTATCCAATGACAAATTCTTCACTTTTCAACATCTCTAGTTTCTTAAACCGTTGAAGAACAGTTTGTGTGTTCTTGGTTTATCGTTGGAAACACAATTTCATTTCATGCATTCCTTTCCTTTTTACCACAGTTATTACTTTAGTCCTTGCATTAATCATATCTGACTTTTAAACAACTTTAGTGAACAAAGTAAACAACTCAGTGAAACAATTATACGAATTTAAGTTAAACTTCAGTTTTAAGTTACTGTGCATGCTGCTTACGTAAAAATATGCAGATTTCTAAACGTTAATTATGTCTTGCTAACAAATCTGGAGTGTATAAAGTTTTGAAATGACATGTGGAATGATATGGGCTGTGTGATTTAAGTGTGTACTTCAATCTATTATCAAGCACAAAATGAAAAGTTTTTGAGTTTTCTCAAAATTAAAGTATTTTTATACCACCCGTTAAAATGTATATGCATTTTTACTTTCCTTATATGCATAATGTATAAGGAAAGTATTGTGACTGGGTCGAAAATTCAAATTCGAGTTTTCGACGGGAAAGCACGTTTCAAGCATCCCTGATCACGAATAAAATATTTTTGAGGTTGTGTGTGTGTGGTGGGGGGGGGGGCGATAACTGACTAATGAATGGACCGATTCGAAAGAAATTCGGCACAAAAATCACAATCCGTGAATACTGGAAGCCTATTGTTTTTATACGCAATTGAATGTTCAGAACCCTCCCTCCTATATTTTCGAGTGAAATTTTGAAAAAATCTTTAAAAAATCAAAACCTTTAATAAAGTTACGCAAATAGACTTTTCTTATGTAATTTTTCATTAGAAAACGATTGACTTAAATTTTAAACCGCTCGCATGAACCTTTCTCGAGATATTGCACATTTTTTAAATAAATTTATCAAAAAATCCCACAAATTAAAAAATATATATATATTAACTGTTGAGAAACATATTCACTTTTCATATGTAATATCATGCGATAAATTGGGTGACATCATTCTTGTGGATCTAGCTCGTTCCATTCATGAAAAAAGGTACTTTGAGTAATAATTTTGTATTTGAACGCCAATAGCCATTTATCTGCTGTAAGAATAACTTATTTCTCCATCCTTAACGCTTGGCGAGATTTTGGCGACGAATTTGGTGGAATGTCGCCAACTTGGCGACTTGTTAAATGTTGCTAAATTCACGAAAAATTTACCAAATGAATAAACATGAGGGTAAATCAATGAAAATGACGACTAATTGACGAAAATTCAATATCTTGGAAATAATATATCTACTATAAGAATAACCTATTGTTTGTACTGTTAAAGTAGTAAATTCTTTGCATAATATAAGGAAAGTCATGTGTTGTCCACATCAGATTTTTTCATAAAGAAATGGTAAATTTTCTGTAAAAATAAATATTTTTGTGCGAAAAATGCATCTAAGAAGTATTATTTGTCATAGTGTCCAATGAAGTGTTAATTTCCCCTCTGAAATCAATTAAATCATTGATAAACAACTATATATCTATAAACCGTCTACATGCATAATTTTATAGAATTTGTACCGATAGAATTTGTAACAATTTTATAGAATTTGTAACGATTTTGTTCACACAAAAATTAAAGATGTTATTCTCTTAAAATTTAATATTTGTTATACGTACATATGCGAGAGCTGATCCATATTTGAAATCGATGTTTAAACTTTAACGGATTACCCATGGAAATTTTAGACGTAACAAAGTAAATAAACACGGTAGCATGATCCTTGGTTACAATGAATTATTTGGGAAGTGCCCTTAGGGATTCCATTTATAAGAGTAACATATACGGCTGCCTATGTCCCGAAGCAGTGCCTTAAGTTATCTGTCCCTTGCGAGTTCTTATTCAAAGTTAGAAATTTGTTTTACTATACCCACGAGGTTGTTACGAAACATTCATAATAAATCTTTCATAATGTTTAAATCTGAAGTTGCTCCAAGTCAGAAAATGCAAATCAGCAAATATCTGAATGCAAAAATAATATCCACCGTCAATCTCCAGTCAAAATAAATGTAGAAATGTAGTGTGGCCGGGGCTGGTTGGTGCAGAAGAAGCTGTATAATTTTGTCAGCTATGAAAGAGAGATCGTTTCCATTACTACTGTCAGTATGCACGTGTGCTACGCGGTATAACTTCACCTAAGTAGAAATTATTCCCTGAAAAAATGTTTTTGACTATAAAAGAAAATACTTTTTGTGTCTTCTTTTATGTTTTCTGAGCAATTTGAATGAAAACGTTTAACAGACTTTCAGATGTAGGACTTATTTAAATGCTGATTTGAAAAATAATTCCATTTTTGTTTATTGTGTTTGTCAACTTTTTCTCTATGTGTAATGTATAACATGCCACTACATCGTTTGGATAAAAGTGATATATTAAATGCCCCCAATTACATTTAATTAATTATTTTCGAATTTTCTTAGAAGAATAGTTCGACGCAATCAAGTCTTACGAGCAAAAATATTGAATATGAAGTTTTAAAAATATTAATGACAGAGTGATATGTCAAAAATATTTATTTTTCATTCGTTTTGCTTTTAACATTGGCTTTTAACATTAGAAATAATACTTTCCAGAAACCATTATTTGCTTGTACTTTGTTATTGCAGTAATTTTTTATGTATTAGTATCATCTTGTAAATTCGGTCATATTTATATGTTTGCAAAGTAAATAAGTTTCTTCCTTTTGAGTTGAACTCGATTTGCTTTTGTATGTTTATGTGTTATATTTTTCTATACCCCATTTAAATTTTAACCGCTATTTCTGAAATTTGAAACTATTGTATAGATACAGTCTGCATTATGAATAGATCCACTCTGCATTCCGCATAAATTACAAGATGGGTCACACTTTAATTTCTGTATTACTTCTATAATAACTACAAATTCTAACGCATTGCATTGGGAATTTTGAATTGCAGAATCAATTATTAAAACGCATGGTATTTAAATTTTATTTTATAAAATGCGAATATCTTTACTCTTCATTTTGAGTAATTATACTACCTAAGTCTACAGAGAATAAAATAAAGTCTACATAGAATAAATATCGTAATTTTACTATTATCTGTTGTGGTGACGTCCCCCCCCCCCCTGTTTTATCTTCTGGCTTAATTATTTAGTAAGTGTCTAATTTCGACTTCAAAATTCATATCTTTCACTAACTTCGATTCTAATTTTCGATGCTCAGACGATTTCATCCATTTTAAGAATAGCTGTATATTTTATTGCTATTTTCATGTTTTTACTTCTCGGGGAGTTGAGAGTCTTCTTGTTTCTCTAGACAGTAGACAGGCGTATAGTGCGGTACTGTTTGGGGATTGTTCTAGAAGGTTTTGGAAACTAACGGACGGCGTGTAACGTGATTGAAATGGTCCAATCCCGCTTGATTATTTGGTTAGCGTCAGTGAGATTTTGCTGGTTCCGGAAGAGTCTGTTCTGTAACTTCGAAGCCGAGAGGAGCTATAAAAAATCCGGACTGCTATAAAAATACTGTGCCATTTTATTCAATTATGAAGGCACATAAGAATACATTTTTTGGTGTTTTCTCCTATAGATAATATAATTATATCATCAAAGGGTATTTCTATAGGATTAAATTGAATTCGAAGTGTGTGCTAATCTAAATCTGATATCAAACTAAAGCATAACTGGAACCATAATTGCATATTTTTCACGGTGGGTGAAGTATCATGGAAAAACCGAAAAAAAAACGGCATGCTGAATAATAATATAAGCCCCTGTGTTGAGTCATCAATTCCATTCCATCTTTGGAGAGTCGTATAGGTTCTTACCTCACCTTTTGTGTTTCAAGTGCCTTCATGAGGATGGGCAAAATGTGTCCCTTCTACAGGCATGATTATATTTGTAAGTACTTTATTTTTTTTAATATTTATTGATGGAGCTCATATTAGAACTGAAATGGTGGTGGTGTTTCGAAAATTATAATACAAGAACCTTAAAGCTCCAATAATAATGCTGTATGTTATTGATTTGTATTGGGAATACATATTGTGTCTCTGGTCTGTTATTAAAAATTATGATTATGCTATTTAATGATTGTGTAAAAATTGTATAAAAATATGTGCCGGCAAAAATGTCATGAGTAATTATTCTGCATCCATCTCATTATTGATTAAATATTTTTTATCTTGAATTAAACTATTATTGTTTTGTTCGGGTCCATGTTTTGGGTAAATCCCCAAGCACATAACGTGAACCTGTCATTTCCCCTATATTTATTCACTTGAAATATTTGATGATTTCAAATAGGTGTCGGATAATATATCTTCATCGATTGTTGCATTTATAATGTATAATTTCATGAATATGATATGATCATCCTTATATTATCTTCCTTCAATGATGATCCACGTTCCATCGCTGGCGTACGTTCCGACAATAATATTCCCTCTGCAACTGTACCATGATCGGACACTGTGGATGATGTGTTTATTTAGCAGCAGCTTAAAAATTTCGATGTTTCCTGGATCTCAACGATGAACCTTAGTTCAACAATCTATACATATGATAGTTTATTAAATTCCTTGAATGGTTTTTCACAGTTATACCCTTGGAAACTGCATTATTCATATGTGATTTTTAAATTACTTCAAATGTAAACTAGACCGTAGAATACTAATTTAATTAAGTTTAATTTCGAATTATCAGACATGATGTTAGAGTAAATATATTTTGGTTTAATAAAGGATATTTTGTTGATCACTAGAGTGTATTTGTGAGTGTGTTGTGTTGATCACTAGAGTGTATGAAAATCACTAGAGTGTATTTTAAATTAATGATAAAATGTGTTGCGGTAATAATACTTACCGAACCATTTTTAGATACGTATAAAAGTTTATTTGCTGTGTAATGTATTTGTTGTGTTAAATTCTGGGGTATTTATTAATTAAACACAGCTATGTCTTGTCATATAAAATTCATAAATTTGAACTAATTCATTTTGCTATTTAAACTTAGTTAAAATAAAATTTTTACATCTAAATAATTGTGAAGAAACACATTATTTTTGTCAGTGCCAGTTTAACGCTTCAGTTCAAAACATAAGCATACAGCAGCAAACCAATCCAACACTTATGCATTAAAACGATCGTAAACAAAATCCTCCTTATAAAAATGTACGATGACTGTAAAAATATCTGTAATATAAAATGTCTCTAAGTACACTTGAAAATCAAAGTTTTAGAAGACAAAACATACTAGATCAATAAGTCACATCACGCACTTAAGGCCAAGAAAAAGACATTTCTGTCAACAAAGTCTTTCATCTTAGGTGGTCTGATATAGTTATCAAATGCTTGTATGCTTCATTAGATTAGAAATTACCACGCGAATACTGCAATCAGGACAATTGTCACGGGTTTGACACCATAATTAACTCTCCATCGTGAGAGGCCACATCCCCTTCTTGACTTATATCCGAATCGAATAAATTCTTGGCTGGTAGTCACTTCCATTTAATAATTAAAAGTAACTCTTTTTTTCCTGTCAATTTTATTTTATTTAATAAAACGCTATACTAATATCCGACTTTAGAATTAAGTACCTTAAAAGTTAAATAAATTTAAAGAAACGTAAATCAAGTATTACATGATATACTTACTATTAACAAAGCTATAGTACGTGTAAAATAAAAATGCATCTATTTATTACCCTAAATGCAGAATATAAATGCAGTATATAAAATTCAGTATATATTGTTCTAAATGCAGTGTATAATTATATTAAAATAATAATTAACTGCAGAACCAGAAAAGATATAAAACATCTTATGAATTTAGAACTGTAAATTTTTTGTGCATATTATAATACACATTTGTATAAAAATTGCTAAAGAATTTCTGGTGGCTAATTTAATAGTAGGGGAGACTGGAGTAATGGCAATCACCTAAGGAAATTTTTACCGTGCAAGTCTAATTTTAAAGCTATCTTGTTCAAACCACATGAAAATCAATAAGAATTTTATGCACTTTTTAGTAATATTGTTAAATTATTTTTAACTTCTTTCTTTTATTATTAAAATATTTTTAACAAAATTGTACCTTTGATCGACATTACCCCTAGGTTGGGGTAATGACAGTCTGTATTTAAATCCATTGAAAATCATAGTAAAATAAATTATTAAGGGTAAAATTACTAAAAACACAGTTTTTACTCATTTCGCTGTATTTATTTTTCAATACTGTAACATGAGGGTTACTACATTAGAACAAATCAGACTATATATATATATATATATGCCTAATAAAAATACATTGTCTTTATTCATTGCATAAGTCACATTTGTAGCACTCAGCACTATCCCATCCTGAACATATATCATGATCCCATTTTCCACAAACTGTGCATCGAAACCAAAGTTCTCGATCTATTTATTCCAAATTCTTAACACTAAAAACAAATTTCTTCATTGTTATCAAATTCTTCAATTTCAGATTCATCTTGACATAACATCTTTCCTGGGAACACCGAGTGCTATTGGCACATTTCGGGCGCGGTAGCTCGGTGGTTTGCGCGCTGGTTCTGCACGCTGCCACAACTGCCGCCATGCTTATGCGGAGTACGATCACGTTAAACATGTGGGTCCGTAAGTCCTTCAGAGAAGTTGGTGGTAGTGGAAGGAGGGTGCGGTTCCTGTGGATGCCTCCCCCACTGGGGTACGGTCTAAATTGGGTGTCACTTCCCGGCCGTCCAAATAGTTACCTTATACCTTTCTGGTCGGTTGGACGGTCTGGGTCTCAACAACAACATCTTTCCATCATTGGAATCGTCAGAGTCGAAAAGTTCTGTGCACGATCGTTTCTTAGTATTCCTTTTCTTTTTAGTTTTGGAGTTGGGGCCAAAATTTTTAGGATTATTTTGTTTCTCTATCTTAGCTTCTTTTATGATTTTTTTTTCTGAAAGATTTTTCTTCATTGAGATCGAAGTGAGGATTTCTGAGTGCTGCTTTCGTCTTGGTCTTTTGGAAGTCAAATTATCCGGCCAAGTGCTGCAACCAGGTAATGGAGAAATTTCTTCTATTAGAACTCTCTTCTATTGGAAATTTTATATTCCCTGACTGTCATTACCCCAAGAGCACGGCATATTTGCGACCGTTAAAACTAAATAACAAACTATTTCTACATTGAGAACAAATATACTATTAAACAGTACCATTATTACAGTATAGTTCATGATATACGATAATTCGCACCAAGGTGAAATTCGAGTACTTATCGTGATATAAAGATGATCAATTCTTAGATCACAAGACACAAAAAACAACTTCCTTTCACAACAACTAGATGTGCGCGAGTGGCGCAGATAGCGCCACTCGCGAAGAGAGTTCCCTATGCGACCACGAGGTAGCAGCACTCGCTAGCGCGTTTCTGCCACAAAGCAGATACGAGATACTGGTGACCGCCATTACCTGGTGACCGTCATTACCCCAGTCTCCCCTATACCAACGAAGATAGTAGTTTAGCATAAAAGTAGAATCCGACACGAAACAAAATACCAAATTGACTATTCGGAAATAGGGTTCTTTGTGAAAAAAGGCCATATCATGACCGTACTAAAAATATATGTTCACAAAGTCTACAAATATATCGTATTTAGACTCTATAATGTATCGAAATCTATAATGTATCGAACTACAAAGATAAATTTGAAGAAAATTTTAATACACATAGATATTCAAATCAACATAAGACGAAGCCTGTTATTTGCCTTTGAAACTAATTGGCCAGTTTTTTTTGTATGTATGCTATATTTAGAAGTTGTTATTTAAAACGCTAGAAGAACTTGGAAATCGAATAATAAACTTGGATAACTTGTAAATCGAATAAACTTGGATAATTTGTAAATCAAATAAACTTACATAACTTGTAAGTCGAATTTGTTATCCTGTTTTTCTTGTGTTTTGAATATATAGGCCCTGCTATACATTTGAGTTCAATGTTGTGATACAACTAATGATTTGACGGAAGGAATTCGAAAAAAAAAATTGATTTAATAAAATATTTAATATCAATGTTGGAATACCTCATAGACATATAAAAACATTTTAGAAGGCACCGTTGAGGTTTTACTAATAAAATATATTTATACCCCCGTCCGAGCTTGGGGCGATGTTTACAGATTTTTGTCCGATTCGAGTTTTATTTAAAGTTTGCGTTTTGTTGTGCTACAGCCAAGAGGCTTTTTACAGGATTCGTAATAAATCTCCTATAATGTTTAAATTCTGTGGAAAAATATTGCGCAGAAATTTTTTTTTAAACTTCTTGCGAATTTCTGGATGGAAACGAAAAGCCATATATCGAATTAGATATTTTGAACCAAAATAAATATTTTGCTGCATTTCTTTTCGCTTACAACACTGGAGGGTGTTTTTTGCTCACGCTGAGAGCAAGTTCAGTTTTTTGTTCAAGTAGGAAGTTGTGTTTTCCCTTTGGGTTTCCATCGTCTGCTGTTTGAAGAGACACTTTAAAATACATACCCAGTTTTTGCATTTCTGCTGAGAAAGTTTGATGCTGATTTTGAGTTTATGGATTTCAGTCTAAGTACGCATGGATAAAGTATTTGGTTAAATCGAAATATTTTATATTTATTTCTGCTATGTATTTAAAAAGAACAAAATATTTTTGATTTGGAGTTCAAGTTTCATTCAAGAATGCATGCTTATTTATGCATAAAATTTATTCTTTTGCCATATTAAAATGTATATTTTTAAATTTTAGGACTTTCAATATTGTAATTTTATGGAAAAAGGTTTCTACATATAAATTTAAATGCTTAATTCACTTTTCCTAAGCTGTATTCAGTGGAATTTTTGTAACAAAATTATAGGCTCATCTCAGTAAACTCTTAAAATGTAAACAATTATATTTGATTCTTAAAATATTAGATGAATTAAATTATATTTTCAATACAATTCAATTTTAAGAATTTTTCATTCATTTAATTTTGCGTCAGTAATAAAACGCACTCAAATGTTGTTGGTGCTGACTGTTATTGCCATTTTTTCAATATTAAATTTATGTTCCAAGTTTGAATTTATGATATTTGGTACTATGCTGCTATATAATACCAAAATAAAGTATACTTCCATCGATAATGCATTGTTTTTCAAATGAATATATGTTTAAATGTTGTTTAAAACTTCATAATAAAAATTTATAATGCTAAAACTTTTAACATAAATACCAGTAAGATCATTTTCTTGAAATCCATTGTAAAGTTAAATATGTTTGTAATGAATATATAATTTCTATCAACAAATTCCCGCTCCTCACGCAGGTTCATTACAATTAGGTGACTATAAATGAGGGGCATTTGACAAACTAAAACATACATCAAATGTTGAAAGAAATTTGCTGACATAAATTTTGTAATCCTTTAGTCCGTAAGTAACTATTTAAATGCTTGATCGATCTCTATGCGAACATCCACACGTCTGCACAACGATCAGTTCGTTTTTAATAACGGTTATTGATATCCGATGCAAATGTGACTTTTTTCAAATATGAACCAAAATTGGAGAATAATCCTAACAACGGTCAGTTTCCTCAGCTGTATTCAGTGGACTTTTTGTAATAAAATTATAGGCTCATCTCAGTAAACTCTTAAAACGTAAACAATTATATTTGATTTTTAAAATATTAGATGTATTAAATTATATTTTCAATACAATTCAATTTTAAGAATTTTTCATTCATTTAATTTTGCGTCAGTAATAAGACGCACTCAAATGTTGTTGATGCTGACTGTTATTGCCATTTTTTCAATATTAAATTTATGTTCCAAGTTTGAATTTATGATATTTGGTACTATGCTGCTGTATAATACCAAAATAAAGTATACTTCCATCGATAATGCATTGTTTTTCAAATGGATAGATGTTTAAATGTTGTTTAAAACTTCATAATTAAAATTTATAATGCTAAAACTTTTAAGATAAATACCAGTAAAATCATTTTCTTGAAATCCATTGTAAAGTCAAATATGTTTGTAATGAATATACAATTTCTATCAACAAATTCCCGCTCCTCACGCAGGTTCATTACAATTAGGTGACTACAAATCAGGGGCATTTGACAAACTAAAACATACATCAAATGTTGAAAGAAATTTGCTGACATAAATTTTGTAATCCTTTAGTCCGTAAGTAACTATTTAAACGCTTGATTGATCTCTATGCGAACATCAACACGTCTGCACAACGCTCGGTTCGTTTTTAATTACGGTTATTGATATCCGATGCAAATGTGACTTTTTTCAAATATGAACCAAAATTGGAGAATAATGGAGATATTTTTGGATTAGGGAATTTTCCGGCCAGTTACATTAGTCTAGGCATTCGTGTATCTAAATGAACTGTCTGCCCTTTCTGAATGTAGGTGAACATCTCTGAGACATAAATACATACATATTTTATCTTATATACACTGCTCACAACTGAAATAGCAACACCATAAAGTTGTAGGTGTAGCCTTATGTAAATCAAGCAATGGAAACAACAAGGCGAAATGTGCAAATGATCACAGTTTCGTTACGCATAGTGACGCAATACCTTACCGAGCAGCATAAAAGCATCAGGTCAAGGAGGAGCGATATCAGAGCTAAATTGTAGCGTCATTGGTTTCAGGTTCTAAAAATCAACACAGTATGCCAAGAATTTGTCTACGTACAGCATACGTTCAGTTGTCAACGGAACAGCAACAAATCATTGTTCTACATGAGTGTGGAATGAACCTTCGAAAGATCGCTGAACTATTGGGTCGTAATGTGAGCACAGTTCAACGGTGTGTGTTACGGTTCGTGAGAGACAACGAAACGACACGAAGATCAAGTAGTGGAGCTTCCGGGTGTACCATACAACGTGAAGACCGTATGCGTCTGAGAAGCGTTGCGCGGGATCCATTTACCACAGCAACAGTGTTGCAACGACATCTATCCCACACTACAGGCAAGGTGGTTTCGAAGCAAACAATTCTAAACCGTCTGCATGATGCAGGACTCTGAGGTAGACGACCTTTTCGACACCTACTGTTTCAACGTCTTCACCGGTTAAGTGGCTTCCTGTGGTGTCAAATGAGACGCAATTGATCGACAGAATGGCGATTCACGGATGAATCACGAATCTGTTTTGGTATGCCAGATGGCCGTACTCGCGTATGGCGTCGCTTTCAACAATGCCACCAGGAATATTTTTCTATCAGTCACCACACAGCCCCCCTAAGTGGTACCATGGTATGGGACGGTATAACATTTAATGGACGAACACTTTTGGTCCACATTTCTGGCAGTATCACGGCACAACGATGCGTCTCTGATAGTCAGAGACCAGTGGTACAGACATATCTGTCAACCAGGCTTGGATTGATTTTTCAGCAGGATAATGCCATATCAGGATATGCAGGATAATGATATCATTCTCTGCAAAACTACAGTATCAATTATAGCTATTTCAAAATACGCAAGAGATGGTTCAGGAGTAAAAACAAGAAAAAACAAAATTTGGACTTCAGCATGAAATCTTTTAGGAGTTTTATACAGGATGTATATGGACATGAAGATCATAAACCTGATATTATACGTACGTATATTCTGTATTCAAAACATTCATGCTTAACATTTGGAAAACTTGGTTAAAACAATTAACAGTCTGGAAAACGAAAGAAACAAATTTATTTCAGAAACTGAATTTAGCTACTACTAGCGATTGGCTAAAAAAACGTTTTAACTTCCTTAATATCAAATTACAGAATGAAGAAGAGGATATTGTTACACACTCAACATATTTTAAAGGAACATCAAGATACCCTTCCAATCAGCAACTTGAAAATAAGAACTTCTTATCGTTATGTCATTCCTTTAGGAAGAAAAGCATTCAACTATGATATTTTAAGTCAGAATCTACATCTAGTTAATTTAACAGAATGCAAATGCAAAAACAATCCTTATTCCGATCCCATATTAGGTCATATAGTAACAGGTGATTGCAAAGTTCTTACAGATACCTCATTAATTCAAGCGTTCAAACTTGGTACTAAATATAGAAATCCTTATCATGGAGATCCGTTTGAAGCTTTTCGAGAAGACATTGATCAATTCATTAATAAACTTTCCATCCAATACAGTCTGTCTGATATCGCATTCCATCAATGGCGATTTAAGATGTGCAGGGACTTCATGTACTATTATAAAAAACTTTACCAACCTCCTGACCAATGTAAAATAAACTTCAAACTTCTGAAGAACATTCAAAATCAATTTATAATTACTTATATTGACAAGGCCTCAAGTAACTACGCATTTACATGTAAGCTCTTTTACATTAACATCTTGAAAGAAAAATATGAGAAAGATGTACTTTACAGTAAAATCAACCTTTCCCTTAAGGAAATCTCAAATAAAATCAAAGCTTTATATTTATTAACTGGCATCAAATACACAGGAATTATAAAGTACCCCTATCTGATTAATATTCCGAAACTACATAAAAGTCCTATTACTTTCAGACCAGTTACTGTTGGATGCAATACCTATCTCACGAAAGCCAATAATATGTTAATAAAGCTTTTACAACCTATTTTGCTGAAACTTAATAACCAAGGAAGCTATATTATAAAAAACAGTCTACAAGTGATCAATATATTGAAAGATCATAAACATCCTTTGCACTTCAGAACTTATGATTTCCAAGAACTTTTTAATACTATAGATCTAGATGACATGACAAATATACTTTACAACTTATTTGAAGAATATGACTTAAAAAGAAGTCTTGAATTCAATAAATTCAAGTCTATAATCAAAATAGTTATTAAAGAAAATTACCTTTACAACGGATTATCCGTTTATCAACAAATTAAGGGCATCCCCATGGGGGGGGGATGTTCCTCCATATTGGCTGATATCTATCTTAGTTTTTATGAAAGAAGATCTCATATAAACAACGAAATCATATACCTACGTTATGTGGATGACGTAATTATTGGATATGAGAATGAGAACTACAAAATGAACTTTGATTTTTATCCACCTAACCTCATCTTGAAGGAAAATCCTCTTAAAAATAACAACGAGGTCGAATTTTTGGATTTGAATATCAACTATAGTCAAATTCCTGTCATATTCACCATCTATGATAAAAGAAAACAATTTAAATTACCCATTATTGGAATTATACATTGGCATTCCAACATTCATTTGAATGTGTTTCGCAATGTATTCTTGGGAGGTTTAATCAGAATAAAAAGAACTATCAAAGAAGAGCATTTACGCATCAATTTTGATCAAGAATTTTTAAAACAAGCATTTTTTAATAAATATCCAGTTTCCTTTATGCTTAAAAATATAGATAATTTATACAGAACCAATTTGGCATATAGTGTAAGACTTAAGTCTTTTTTGAGTTCAATTAGAGACAAAATCATCGAACCCTCCATAAGACAGGACCGCACTGTGATCAAAGGACCGCAGATGGCACTTCATTTCCTTTGAGTCGGCAGTTCAGTTGGCTTTATTTGTGGTGATATTGCTCTCGTCCTCATTTCTATCCAGGTCTCGTGATGTTTTCAATGTCACTCCGAAGGTTGGCTTGGGCCATAGCTGGCGACCAGGAGTGAAAGGCCGCGGCGTTTCTGACGAGCTCGTTGAACTGGGGAGTAAGGTCACAACCCCTTACCGCCATAATGTAAGCTTTTTGCCTAGCCTTCCTTCCTTTTTTCCATGTTTTTTTCACTTTTTATCTTTCACTTTTTCTATATATATAATGTTTGGTACCCACATGCTGCCTTGCGCAAAAGTTACTATAACATTTTTATTTCCGATTTATCAATTTCTATATATTTATATTTTATATATATGTATATATATATATATGTATATATATATGTATATATATATATATATATATATATATATATATATATATATATATATATATATATATATATATATATATATATATATATATATATATATGTGTGTGTGTGTGTGTGTATTATGCATGTATATCGAAACATTTAGATTATTTGTACCAATATCACGCACAATCCACATTAAAGTTTTCCCATTCGAACTATGTGAAAGGAGGAATGTTTCACAACAGTATATAATGAGTAACATAGTCTCTATTTTTTATCATTATATGAAATTTTTTATTTTTCATTACATCATTCTTTTCATTATATCAAAAATCAAACGACCCAGTTTATATTTGCTCTGTTACATTCAGGTATAAACACAATGATATATATTTAATTCGGTGAAATTATAAAAGTTTGGGGGTGTAACCTACAAAGTTTTAAAGCCAATAAAAGAATTAATCTCGATTCTACTATCTCAGGTATTCGAAGAATTTGAGGAAGCCCTAAGAAATTTCACTTCAACAATAAACCTATATGTTTATATTGACCTCAGGCCATGTCTGGTGATATTTTTTCATTCTGACTTCTTTCTCAAAGTTTGTTTCTCTCTGTAATATATTTGCAGGATTTTGTTGAAAAATAATTTCATGTTTATATTCGGTAGAAGTATAGCATATAAGAATGGTCGCAAGCTTTTGTGCACTTCTGAATACAAATGGAATTCCAGAGTTCTATATGTGTATCAGTTAAGACGAATGCGACAGATTTTAGATACGTAATATACTTTAAAGATATGTATTAAGACTGGGCAGAATTCGGACCTACATAAGAAATGAATCTGACATTTTATATGATATTTTACAAATTTGAGGGGAACGATATATCTCTGAAAACAATGCAGCTACTCAAAAATAGGAATTTTGTACTTTTAATTAATAAATATAATAGAACTATTGATGTTATTTAGTTAATAAACGATTTGTATTTAGTTTTACAAACAAGTGTTTTGAAAACCGAAAGATATTTTTAAATTAATCAAATAAAATTATTAAATGCAATATAATTATATATATAAATTCAGTTTAATTAACTGAAGTGTGTCTCAACTTGACTGTTTGATGCCAGAATCCATTTTTAGGTAGCTTGTTTTTTTTCTTTTTTCGTTCTTTTGCAAAAATAAATACATAAATAAATAAATAAATAAGTAAATGAAATATATGTATTCTTGATCTAAATGATCACAATTATAGAATGTTACCCTTCATTTTGAAGAGTTTAATATATTTTGATTGTTACCAAGTTTGACAATGTATGAAGAGGGGATGTAACCCCCCCCTCACACACACGAGAGAGCTAATGACGTCAAGAACACAAAAATTTAGTATTATTTTAGTTATTAATTATTTTAGTAAATTATTTTAGTGTCGTGATCATTAAGACGTAAATAATCCATTTTATGAATGATTATGCGAAATTTTGTCTTATGGTGGCATGTTAAGGAAATTTTAAATGTCGTCTAAATTGTAAAATGATGAAAAACAGTAAAATTAGTGTAATTCTATCTCTTGATTTTACTTCTTTTCGCATTCTTTTAATATATATATTTTTTTATTTTTCTGTTTGTGCTTTTAGCAATTTCATTATATATTTGATGTTCGTGCTTAGATCGAGTCATGTAATAATCATTCCTTATTGCATGTGTAATGTCTATAGCCCATATGTTATTCATTTTATTTTTAGGATGAGTATCTTAGCATTGTTTCTCATATTTACGATTTTATACTGAGGATATCCTCATTATTGAAAGTATTATAATTATTTAATGGTAACATACTTAGGTTGCAAGTTATTAATGTATGATGTATTAGTTTTCAGTATGATGTATTTATATATATATATATATATATATATATATATATATATATATATATATGTGTGTGTGTGTGTATACCAGCAGTTCGAATTGCTAATATATTGTAAATTACACACTACCTGATATAGAAAATAGAACACCATCGACAACGCAGTTTTTCGATGTATGCAAATAATCTGAAGTGCAAGTAGGTCACGTGATTAGAGCGCGGGATAAAAATGATGGGATCAGCAGATGAGCCAACAGTTGTTATTGTCTGTGGACTATGGAAACCTGTTTTTGAGATATTTTTCGTTTCAGAAGACACGTGTTCTTGATGAGATGCCTGGAGGATGACGTCTAAGTCCATTTCAACCTTTTTAAAGATTGTGTGAGGGGATTTATTTTAGGTCTAAGTACGGCTGGGTGGTCATACAGAAATATCTACGACGAAACAGCCGTAGATGCATCCACTGTGCAAAGGATTTGAAGAAGATGGATTGAAGAAGGGCATGTGCATCATTGCAGTGGAATAGATCCATCCAGATGTATGTCAGCACGCGTTGATCGAAGCATTTGAAATCATGCGGTCCCACAAAAGACGAATGCCGACATTCTTCAGAATTTGCAAGTTACATTGGATGTTCCAATTTCCGCGGGAATAGTTTCTCGACGATTGCTGAAAGCGGCTTGCACTCGAAACGTCCTTTACAAAGACTGCACTTGACGATATGACACCGATGTTAGAGTGGAGGCGACGAGGAAAAGGATCCAATTCTGCTTCGACTGTTGAATGTCATTCTGCTCGGCAATGCGGCAGCATTGTTTGGTGTGCCATCGTCTTCGATACCCAGCCACCTCTGGTTCTTATCAGATGTATGGGACGATCATGTATGGGACGTTATTGGCCGTTGTCTGATTGTCCTGATTTCACCTCAAACAGAGGACGACCTGTGGAGGATGGTTGAAAGCATATGGCCATGCATCCTTCAGGAAACTCTTCGCACGCTCATTGCATCTGTTCCTCTAAGCGCTGCTGTGTGTATATCCTGCCAGATATGATCCTACTGCCTACTGATCATCCTGTCTATGCCATTGTTGCCTTGCATTATCCTTCTGGAATTAACATATCTTACTTATATATGCCTGCTCTGCCTCGGTGTCATTTGCCATCAAACTTTATTAGCTTTTTCATGTTGTTGCATTTTCTGTGTCGGGTAGTGTATGAAAATGACAATATTTTCTAGTTGAAGTGATATTGTTCATGCAACGAATGAAAAGTACAAAATTCTTGAGTTTTATAGTATGGAATTCGAAATAGCTGAGAAAATATGTTCAAATCAAGCTGTAAGTACGCTTATAATATTGTATCTCCGTTTGTTAAAATATTTCATAATTTCTTTTCATTAAAAGTGAAATGATGTAACCACGTTTGTAACAGTTATGTAACTACATTTTGAAAGCACGTGAAATGGCAGTCACAAGAAACGAATAGTTAGTTCTTCTATGAAACGAGTGTGTGTGTGATAAGTAAATGAGGTATCTTCTCCTCGCCATTGGTATAAGAGTCGTTAAAACATCATTAGTGGGATAGATAATTTTATTTACACAAAAACCGACGTGCAGTGTTTGTATTCTTATATAAGGTTTAGCTTCTAAAATTTAGCTAAATATACACTACAATAAATAAATATTACTCTTCTGAATAAATATTGCAAATTCGGTAAAATTATGATAGACTCGCACTAGGTTTAGCGAGCGTGTTAATTCAGAAATGATACCTTTCCAAGATTGAGCTTTTATTAAAAATTACCGGCAATTGATGCTCGTTCCTGATTATAGATGGAGTCAGTTACCGTGAACTGCATATGATCAATCTACAAGCAGAAACAAATGAATAAAATTGGAAAAAATATTAAGAAATCAAATAATTATTACTCACTCATACACGCACACACACTGTCACAACTGCCGCCGTGTTCATGCGGAGTCCGATCACGTTAAACATGTGGGTCCGTATATCATTCCGAGAGGTTGGTAGTAGGGGAAGGAGGGTACGGTCCCTGTGGACGCCTCCCTCACTGGGTTCCGGTCTAAATTGGGTGGCACTTCCCGGCCGTCCAAACAGTTACATTACTCCTTTCTGGTAGGTCGGACGGTCTGGGTCTCAACAACACACACACACACATTATATATATATATATATATATATATATATAATATATATATATATATATATATATATATATATATATATATATATATATTCATATATATATATTTATATATATATGTATTTATATATATATTCATATATATATATATATATATATATATATTTACATATATATATATTTATATATATATATATATATATATATATATATATATATATATATATATTTATATATATACATATATTTATATATATATATATATATATATATATATATTCATATATTTATATATATATATATATATATGTATATATATATATATATTTATATTTATATATATATATATATTTATATTTATATATATATATATATATATATATATATATATATTTACATATATATATATTTATATATATATATATATATATATATATATATATATATATATATATATATATATATATATATTAGTTATCCAGTCTCCTATAGCCCTGGACGGATTTCAGGGTAGGTCACTTCAGATATGTTCCACACCCTGGTTTAGCTCGTTCTCCCTCTCCCAGATGCATCTCAACTTTTTTCATTCAGTTATGACTGCTCACTTTCAATACACGTGTACGCCGGGTTCCTACCTTATGGATCATGGGAATTCTTGAATTCCTAATAATTTTTCAGTGTTTCCTCTTTTAATGCTTGTAGTCTGTTCTTAGGCATTTATAGTAACTTACTATTACCATATCTGAAACAAGTATGTGTTTGAGTTAATTGGAAAATGGAATATAATACAAATTGAAGAGTAAAGTATCGCAAATTGACTGTAGGAGGGGGTGACCCCCCACTTCCCGGTTAACACCTCATTCAACGTATTTAATAACCGTAAGGTACGTGTTTATATAGCACTAGTATTTAAGCAGTTGAAATGTAGTGTCTAATTGTAGCATATATTTCTTATTGCACACTCGTTCAGCGTATTTAGTTCCCGTAAGGTACGTGTTTATATAGTGCTAGTCTTTAACCAGCTTAATGTAGTGTCGAATTGCAGTATATATTTCTTATTGTGAGTAAGACTTATATTTCTTATTTTGTAGTCTTTTATTTTGATGTTATTTTTACGATTTTATATCTTTAATGGGTAATGTACCGGCTCCCGGGAGTGTTGCAGCGGCCTAAAGCATTGCTTAACCGGGGAGTAGGGATCACCTCCCCTCAGGTAATTTGTGGTACTTTATCTTCAATTTGTATTGTATTCCATTTTCCAATCTGGATTGCTCTATCTCTCCTTATATATATATATATATATATATATATATATATATATATATATATATAATAAATTTTACCATTTGTTTAGAATCCTGACATACGTTTTATGTCATATTTTTAAATATATACATTACTTACAGTCTATGGCAAACAATCTAGAAATTTAAAATTTAATAATATTTGATGTGAATACTTTAATTAACAGTTACAAGAATCACATTGCTAATCAGTGATATCGGACTTAAGGAATTCTTCAGTTATTGTTAGTTATTTTAAGAATTAAATTTATATCACTGAATAATGAAAGCTCTGTGGAATATATCATGATTTTGTCCTTTCGTTTGTGTGAATACATATACTGCTATATTCTTATTTATTTTTCAGATCGATAAAATAACATTTTAAGGTGCATTTCCATCGAAGTTTTATAGACAATATTCCAACAAAACTAGATGTTGCAAACCATTGTAGAAATGCAGATTCATCTAAAAAGTAATCTTAAAAAAGAAGCATATATGTGTTTAGGCTCCAGGCTACGTACTAAAACATTCATTCCTCAAGAGATTTTATTAGAAGTGCGCGTTTTTCCTACCAGAAATATAGCCACGGGGCTTATACCAAAACATTCATAATAAATCTTCCAGCATTTACATTTTCTGGGAGAAATTTGATCAAAAAGGATATGCATTTGTGAAAATTTCGAGATGTGGAAAACCAAATTAGATACCTTATCATTCAAAATAAATGTATAAGGTTTGGCATGTTCTATATTTTTATTTTTTTATAGTGTATTAGAAATCGTTTAAGAAATCAGGCAGTCTTTGCGGTTTAGGTATCGCATTCTACTTTCTGAAACAGAAACGGGATGATTTAAAAAATAGCTCTCTGTATAATCTTCCCTAGATGATGAGATAGGAAACATTTATACAAACATTTTTCTTATATATATATATATATATATATATATATATATATATATATATATATATATATATATATATATATATATATATATATATATATATATATATATATATATATATATATACATATACATGTGTGTGTGTGCACCTATAAATACTCTTACATGTTACAGGACGATGTTAGACTTCGCGGAAATTGTCTGTTTTTCAGAGTTGCCTTCATAACGCCGACTTCGTACTTGTGATGTAGAGGATGTCACGAATACTGAGATGGCTGCAATGGGACCGATAATGTTAATGGAAGAACTGCTGTAACATTGTAACCGTTAACGGTACCCCTTGAATGAAACAATTATTTGCGAATCTACTGTACAATTACTGTAAATGAAAATACACGTTCTGCCTTTTATTTATTTACCAACAACAACTGCTTGCATCAAATGTGCTATAGAGACATGGACTTTAAACAGCATTAACAAGAAAGGTTTGGTAAAGTATTCTCTGTTGTCCATTAACGTTTGTTTATATAGTTTCTAATCACCCTTTGTTTAATATCTGTGCAACTGCAAGAATTTTACTGGTAATAAGTTATGCTCAACATGTCCTACCCAAATTAAGGCCATATGTGCATATGAGAACCATATTATTCGGTTTCTTTAACTATGAATGATAGATTTAAAGTACACATACTTTAAACTAATGTTTACATTAAATTTATCATTTTATGTAGACACTTTTATTTGTAAAACGTTAGATATTCCTGTTATAATAAAATAATTAACAAATACCATAACTTGACACTGCATATTTTGTTAGAATGGTATCATACTGAAGATTACATACATACAGATATGCAGTTTTATACCTCACTTATAAATATTTAAGGACATATTTTAACAATGAGTTTGATGTCAATTTGTATCAAGTCTACACATTGTGGATCATATTCGGAATGTGCAATTGTTGTTTATTGTTATTTAAAACAATATGCTAAATGTTCTATATCATAATTTATATTTAAATTAAGAACCGGCAAAAACAAATTTAAAATTAATATTTTCAAGCTCGTTAAGTAATATTCCTTTACTTGCTTACATTTATTATGTAAATATAAAGTATATACTTAACATTTAACCATTTTCCGAGGCATTCTAGTTATTCAAGAGCAAGCATTTGAGTTTCCTTTTATTAATCATATATACCTGGACTTTTGATAAATAAATTGCTCGGTTTACATTGTAAACATGTTTATTTAATGCATTCCTTTCTGCATGTTCTATATTTACGAAATTGTGCACTACATTATTCGTTTTTGACTTTTAAAAATATTTATTATACATACCAGACTGCAGAACATTTAAGGTCACATACTTTAGTTTGAGTTATCTATACTGTTCCTATAAAGATATAGAATTCCTGACCATAATTATATCAACTTGTCGTTAGGACATACATAATATCTGTAATGAAATATACTTCATGAAGTAAGTATATATCCATAATTTTTAAATAATATTTTAATTATAATAAATACGCTTTTTTATTTGTAAATAATATTTCTAACATCTATTAATACTTGAATAACTGTAAATATTATTTACAAGCTAAAATAATTATGTTTCCAGTTTACGAAAGCTACAGATAGTACTATAGGTCTTTTTTCATTTGGGGCCCAACTACAAACTCACATAATTAAGTTTTTGGTGGTTGATAGCTAAAAGTTTAATCACAGAAAAAAACTCATGAATTATAAATTTAGAATAATATCACTTGCGAAGTGAAGATTAGATAAATGAATTCAATTATCGATTTCTTAAGTTTATTGATTTTTAAAACTCATCTATTGGATTCAATTTTGCCCTTAAATGTATCTTGTAGTTAATTTGCAGCATACTGCATTGGGAAGCCTTTATAAATCCAAGGAAGAAAGTTAGAAACTTTTTGAATGATGTTGCTGATCGATATTATAGATGTAAACAACCTTCATACTAATTTTTTTATAGATGGCTGCACAAGATCTGATAAATGCATTAGAAAAACCAAAAACATGGTCTGATCACCAAGTGTAATCTTGTTTCTTTACTAATTGCAAAAACTCTTTTATGATACTCTATCTAAATGAGAGACCAGGAAGCAATTATGCAGCATTAATATTTACGAATATTTACAACGAAACAAGGCACAGACTTGTAGGCGCCATTTTACGACAGTCTTGGCCCGGAGGGTCATTACCCCAATAAATTCACTTCACACAAATTGCAGGTGTGGTTGGAACAAAGATCTACTAGTTGGCAAGACTTCAACCAAGTTGCATAGGAAAATCAGGTAGCCAATGAAGATGTGTTGCTACATCACACTGAGGAGCAACCAATGAGTGATGCAGAGGGCATATGTGGATTTCAGGCAAAATCATGAGGCAACAAGGAGAGAATTCAATAAACATTTAAGCAATTGGAGTCTAAACTAATCAGGCTATGAATGTCCAAGATATCATTTCATAAGCAATGATTATCCAGAAGCGAGAGAGAGCGAATATATTCAGGCAATGACTATCCAAGAGAGTAGTGATTAAAAATGATGGTGCAGAAACGGTGTTGTTCATGGCAATTATGATTATCCGAAAGTTCAGAGAGTCGAGTTTTAAGCAGTGTAGTGGTTATGTTAAAATGTAAGAGTGTGTTAGAAAAGAAAATCTGACCTCAAAATGTCAGAAAAAGAGAAGGTCAATATTCCAAACATGATTGGCAACAGACTGACAAACAGAGGTTTATACCAGTATGCGTATATAGCAGGCTATTTGTTGATTTCGGATTGATATTCTAAGAATTGGTCTCACCCAATGCATTTTCTCCTCCTTAAGCTTATATTAAAATTATTGTAATTTTAATCTTTACAATAATATATGTAAATAAATAATCTTTACTTTAACAGTTAAACATGTGAAATTTAATGTGTAGGGTTCTAATTAATGATTTTAATTTAGGAACTCGTGTAAAGTGGTAATGGCGGATTATTGCGCCACGATAGTAATGGACGAGCTATTTCATTCACGATAACATTAATTAGGATTAATAATTTAATGCACAAAGTTGAGCTATATTTATAAAATAATTAAACTCCAAATTAATGGTTCTTCTTGTGAACCACACTAAAAATTAGAAAACATTCTGTGAATCAGCATGAGTAAATATAGTAAATATTAACTTTGTATTAACTTTTTACAATTTATTCAAAGCATGAACTTGTGGATTATACTGTTTGTTAATAATCAGCAGTATTGTGCATAGAGCATCATTTTGTGCAGAATATGAACTTCAAAACATGACGTCCTCTTGAAGAGGGGCAATAGTATGTATTCATATATAACTAAATTTAAATTTTATAAATAAAATGATTTTGCCTAAGATGCCACGCAAAAAATATTTATCTCAGAAGATGATAGAAAAACTCGTAAATCACTGGAACGATTGGGTCAGTGAGGATGGAATTGACTTGTCAGATGCTGATTTTGATTAGAATCATGATAAAGTTTACCGCTTTAGTTTTACCACCTCATTGATCTCATTTTTGTGAATTCTTGGCAGTTGTACCATTCTGTTCAAGTCAAAATTCAGAGCAGATATGTAACAGCTTGTAAGCTTGTTTGCTTGTAAGCTTGTAAGCTTGTAAGCAGAACAGATATGTAACAGATGTAACAGCTTGTGATAGTTTAAAACGAACTGCGCACCTAAGCTTGATATACAAAATGTGCTGCGATTAAATATAAAATCTATTGAAATAGACATAAAGGATCTACATAATACATTTCACCGAAAAATGCTAGGCTGGTTCAAATGGGACACATCAGTTTTTTCTGATAAAAATGATTTGCTGTAAATGTCCTTCATGTAAGGGGTACACAGTAACTCTATATTTTTCAATGTGGTGGAGCCCTATACTACAAAAAAATAAATTGTTTCAAGTACTTTCATACCATCTCATTACACTTGTTTCAAGAACTCCAATACGATTCCATAACGCTTGTCTCAAAATCGTCATGTAAGAAATTTATTTCGTATCACATCGAAATGTAAGGATATTTTTATAACCTGCCCATTACTAATTGTAAATCACGATTGTTGAAGGCTATTTTATAAAAAAATTTCACTTTTTATTCATGTAACCGTATTTTTATTCATACAACTTTTTAAAAAAATGTTGATAATTAAATTATCACATGAGTCATTTATAGATCGCTAAGTATTGTGTGCAGTAAATTTTAAGGGGTCTTAAGAACTGTTAAGTACCATAAACAGAATAAATTCACATGCTTCATATTTTAGTTTGGACACTTTTTCCTATACATTAATAAAAACTAAATATTTTATGACTTATAAGTGCATACTTATAGCATATATGTTATATATTTTTTTCAATAAGGTGAATCTGATAGTAGTATTTTTAAAACTTGTACAATTTTCATGAATTTGTTAAAATTGTAATTTGATATATACTCTTTTGTATAAAAAACAAAACACCATACAGAAAGTGACTGTTTTTATTGAAATGAAATATGCGTACAGCTCATACACATGCAATGAAATGATTACAAAATCAAGGCTGCAGGACCCATCAATGGCTAGCAATTGCACATTGAATTTTCAAATCATTAATTGGTGATATCCCCCTTGGCGGCAATACATGCTTGTATACGTCTAGGTAAGGAGTGATAAAGTTTTCTATGTCATCCTGCCATATATTCTACCAGGCATACCTCAATTGTTGCTCCTGATTTGCTACATATCTGGGTGCTCGAATCTGGCGGCCTAGAATGCTTCATAGATGCTCGATTGGCAAAAGATCTGATGATATTTCTGGCCAAGGAACAGTATCAACAGCACGCAGACAAACCACAGATATGCGAACCGTATGTGGCATGGCATTATCTTGTTGGAAAATGACCCCAGAAGGACGTGCCATGAAGGGTAACGCAAACAGTAGCAGGATTTCATCAACATATCGTTGAGCTGTTAAAGTTATACGCATAATGACTAGGGGCGACCTGCTGTCGTAAGAGATGGCACCCCACACCATCCCACCAGGGGTAATAGCTGTGTGCTTGTGTAAAACAAAGTCTGATTGGGACTGCTGGACCTGGCGCTTACACACGTACCCGATGGTTATCTGCTGAAAGACTGAAGCGTGATTCATCGCTGCACACTATGCGATGCCAATCTGCTGGCAGCCATGATGCTCGGCCACGACACCACTCCAAAAGACGCTGTCAATGTTGTAGGGTTATGGACTGGCGTCTTAAAGGCCGCCGTGAGCATAACCCCACCTCAGCCAAGCGCCGTGAGATGGTGAAAGGTGCCACAGGTGATATGGAAGAGACTGTAGCACATTGGATGGCAGACAAAGTTGCCGTCGGGCCAGTTCGGGTCTGTCGCACAATCATCCAATGGTGCCTCGCATTCGTGCACCTTAGTCTTCATTCCTCGCATTTGTGCACCTCAGCCTACATTCCTCGCATTCGTGCACCTTAGTCTTCATTAGGAGTCTTCATTCCGTCGATGAGTTTCTTGCAGCAATCATTGATGCCATAACCTTTGCACAGCAGTGTCCATTTGATGTAGATGGCGGCCTACTGCTCGGTATGATCACCCAGCTCCAGGCATCCCGACTATACGACCACGTTCGTACTCGTCTGATTACTTATAAGGTATTTGGCAAAATCTTAACGGTATTATTGTTTGTGTCTCCGCGAAACTGCAACGCCAATAACGAACAAAAGCAAACCGTCCACATTTTTAACCTGTTTTGTAGGATGCTAATTGCACAGTAGACACGCGTGGTATGACCGACGTTAATACTCATTGGTCTGCTAATTTAATCATTTGCATACGTATAAAGAAATTTGCATGCTACATTTCAAGATGATCAGATTTTTTGGGGGGTGCTTCGTTTTGTTTTGTTTTTTGAAAAAGAGTGTATATTACTTGCTCGCAACACATTCTCGTGGTAACATCATTTTCGTGATAACATCATTTGGTAGCATCATTCTGGTGGATCTAGCTCGTTCCAATCATGAGAAAATATACTCTGGGTAATAGTTTTGTAGTTGGACGCCAATAATAATTTATCAATTATAATAATATCTTAATTATTTGTCCATAATGCTTGGCGAGATTTTGGCGGCCAATTTAGAGGAATGTCGACAACTTGGAGACTTAATCTGGCCAAACTCTAAATTAATGAAAATGACGACTAACTGACGAAAATTCAATATTTTTGGAAATAATATAAGAATCTACGAGTGCTATAAGATTAACGTAGCTTCCCGTCCATAACGTTTTGCTAAAAGTTTGGTGACAAATTGAGAAAAATATCACTCAATTGATAAAAATTCGCCAAATTGATGAAACTGATGCTGAATCAATGAAATGACGACAATTGTGAAAGTTCAGTATCTTGAAAAGGACATAATAGAATATAAGGATAACTCATTTCTATGTCCGTCCGTCCGTCCGTAACACTTGATGAGAAATTATGCGGGACGTCGCCAACTTGTCGACTTTTAAAATATTGTTGTAGTTGGACGCCAATAATAATTTATCTACCATAAGAATAACCTAATTATCTGTCTATAACGCTTGGCGAGATTTTGGAGGCAAATTTAGAGGAATGTTGTCAACTTGGAGACTTAATCTTGCCAAACCCTAAATCAATGAAAATGACGACTTACTGACGAAAATTCAATATTTTTTGAAAGAATATATGAAGCTACGAGTACTATAAGAGTAACCCAGTTTTCCGTTTGTAACGTTTTGCTAAAATTTTGGTGACAAATTGACAAAAATATCACCCAATTGATAAAATTTCTGCAAATTCATGAAACACGCTGAATCAATGAAATAGCGACTAATTGATGAAAGTTCAATATTTTGGAAAGAATGTAATATACTATAAGAATAACCCAATTCTTCGTCAGTCCGTCTGTAACGCTTGGTGAGAAATTATGCGGGACGTCGCCAACTTGTCGACATTTAAAATGTTGCCAAAGTGAGAAAAATGTCGCCAAATTGATAAAAATAACGCCAAATGAGAAATAATGTTTCGCAAAGTCTGATTTCCGTCATATGAGGGTCACTTTCTGGTATATAAGAATTACTCTTCAATCCGTTTGTCTGTAATATTTGGTGATATATTTGGCAAACTTGAAGAATAATCTAGCGAAGTATCATATGGCGTATTTCGTCCCAGATTGACGAACATTTTGTGAAAATTGTAAAACTGACTCTAAATTAATGAAAATGGCGCCTAATTGATGAATTAATTATTAAAATATTTTAATATATGTACTATATCGCTTATTGACGATGTTATCAATATTGATAATTGATATTTTAGAATTGTGTGAAATATAAGTTATTTAGGTACTTTGAAATGGTATTACATGTTGTCATCCGAAAAATCACCAAATGTACGATTCAACGTTAGAAAAACAGTACTGTGGATCTCATACATTATGTTTGTTTCTAAAAGAAGTAAATTCATTGCATTATATAAGGAAAGTCATTTGTTGCCCACATCAGATTTTTAAGTAGTTTATTTTGGACCAACAAACTCCGATTAAATATTTTAGTGTATTATAAATGATAAACGTTGAAAACATTATATATTTTACTGCCAAATCCTTGTGGTGGACATTGCATTATTTTGTTTGTATTCGTGAAATTTATGCACACTTTTAAAATTTGAAATTATATAGGGTAGCATTACTTCAAGGATAATTTGCCGCAAACATTATTTGGGAAAGCATATTAATCTTACTGAATTCTACAAACCCGCGTATAGATGCAAATATGTATTAAATGTTCTGATGATGGCTGTGATTGACTTTTTCTGCATAATACAATAATTTCTTTCACAGACAAATATGAATGAAGGCGTACTTTCTTTATACCGTACTGATATTTTTCTCAGGAACAACATGCAGAACTATTTCGACGTTCTCGGGGATAACATTCATAACTATTTCGACGTTCTCGGGGGCAACATGCTGAACTATTGCAACGTTCTCGAGGAAAATATGAAGAGATATTTTGACATTCTAGGGGACAACATGCAGAACTACTTCAACGTTCTCGCAGAATGCACATATTTAAAATATGCACACATATTTCGACGTTCTCGGGAACAACATGCAGAACTATTTCAACGTTCTCGGAGAGAATATGGAGACATATTTCAACAATCTCGGGGACAACATGCAGAACTATTTCAGCCTTCTCGGAGAAAATATGGAGAAATATTTCGACGTTCTCGGGGACAATATGCAGAACTATTTCAACGTTTTCGGAGAAAATATGAAAAAATATTTCGACGTTCTCGGGGACAACATGCAGAACTATTTCCACTTTCTCGGAGAGAATATGGAGGAATATTTCAACGTTCTCGGGGACAACATGCAGAACTAATTCAACCTTCTCGGAGAAAGTATGGAGAAATATTTCGACGTTCTCGGAAACAACATGCAGAACTATTTCAACGTTCTCGAAGAAAATATGGAGAAATATTTCGACGTTCTCGGAAACAACATGCAGAACTATTTCAACGTTCTCAAAGAAAATAAGGAGAAATATTTAGACGTTCTCGGGTTCAAAAAGCAGAACTGTTTCAACTTTCTCAGAGAGAATATGGAGAAATAATTCGATGTTCTCGGGGACAACATGCAGAACTATTTCAACGGTCTCGGAGAAAATATGGAAAACTATTGCGATGTTCTCGGGAACAATATGCAGAACTATTTCAACGTTCTCGGAGAAAATATGGAGAAATATTTCGACGTTCTCGGAGTCAAAATGCTGAACTATTCCTATGTACCAAATTGACATATATGAATAGTTGTCATAAATCTAAATATAAATTAAACTGTACCACAATGTTATTAACATTAAATTGACATCACGTAAATTTAAATTTGTTCGTGCGTTTACTTTCCTGATCAATACAATATAACCTAAAAATATTTACCGTACAAATTCACTTCAAAATACAAATGGCATTTAATTGGCACACCGTCAAATAAATGGCTATTAGCGAATTGTTTGACGTCAAAGTAGAAAACTTGTGACGTGAAGTGTTAAAAGTTGCCTTGTCTCGTAACCGAGACGAACTGGATCCCAGAGAATGGTATTAGTGAATTTGTCGCGTAATATTGCGTATAGTAAGTAAAATAGTTAACAGTTCATGGTACTGTTTATGTTTTATGTAACGTTTTAAAAATTTTTACCAAAATATGGGCTATATTTTGAGAACTGTTTATGCTAGTATTAAAGTTTATGTTCGTTTTATATTTATAAACTATAAAACGAACGATTAATTAACATACTTGAGTCTCCTATTTTTTATTTTATATTTTCTCAAAAAATCGTTCGAGAATTTCAAGGTGTTCGGAACGTTTGATCGTGATTAAAATCAATTTAGTTATAGTATTTACTAATTATAATAACCATGTTCCCCTGCATTCGAAATGTTCCATTTGTTTGTAATATTTGTAAAGGACGTACCTTTAACTTAGATGGAGTTTGTCTCACTACTAGAAGCCCGTTGCTCTAAGTCCTCTGGACGAGCCGGACGGCCTGGGGCTTTCACTACTAGAAGCCTTCGGGCTGGGCGTGTGGTCTGGGCCTTCAACACTACTACCCTGTGATCCCGGCTACTCAATCTGCTGCTGTAAACCTTAGGGTCAGTCGAGTGGTCTGGTTTTTCGACACTATACCCTAATCGGGTGTAATTGTGCAGTTCTGATGCCTTTCCGGCTCCAAAGTAAAGAATGTATTGACTTTGGTTGTATGATTATATAGATATGTCAAGTAAATGTTGTTGTTGAGACCCAGACCGTCCGACCTACCAGAAAGGTGTAAGGTAACTGTATGGACGGCCGGGAAGTATATGTCAAGTAAATGTGACATAACTCAAAAATTGGTAATAATGGATGCAAAATTGCTTTACGGCTACCTGTAATAACACACTGATACAGGAAGTTAACTTTAGCGCATTCATTGTGCACTCACTCAAACTACAGAAGCTGGCTGCCTAACTAAATACAGATAGATAGAAAACAGCTTGTATTACAGAAGCCCATTATTTAATATAACAGATCATTAATGAATTTTGACAGGCTTGGTGATATACTAACTTCAAGTAATCACTGTAAGAGCTATAAATCGTTGATGCTTGCCCAAATTTATTTCTATAATATCTAAACCTTGTCTTGGCCAACCAGTGATACTAGATCCTCATTATCATAGTGGCATCAATCTCGGTGCCTGTTCCACGGACTTGCACTTCCATCCCATCTCACTCACACGTCGACTCGACTTCAGCTACTTCCCACTTCCAATCGAATTTCAGCAGAATCAATCAGACACTACTGACCAGGACTGCACTACTGACCAAGCCTCTACGATCTGATACCTATCCTGTCGGCTCACAAGACAGCAGATGTTACTTGGTTCGACGACTGGTCTACATAACTGAACTAGGCAGAAGTTGTTAATGTAAATTTAACATAAATTAAATTGAAACTGAGGAAATAACTAAGCACAAGTTATATAAACATAACGCTCTCTCTAATATGCACACACATACACACACGCGCGCCGCAAACGCACATACGCAAACGCACACACAAAAAAGTTCGATTTTAATTCATGAATGTTTTAAATGTGTAATTCTTTCAAACACCCGAATTCAAAATTTCAACCCCATGCAGATGCATTTTACTTTACCCTGAACTGTATATATGTGTAGGGAATGTAACATATATGTTTTGAGATTTATTTTACAGAAACAATTTATGTTTTTTTCTTGGCCAGAGGCTACGTCCTAAATTACTTGTCCTCTCTTGTCAACATTTTATTAGAATTTTGAGCTTTGTCCACGAGGCTTGTTGCAAAACATCTATAATAAATTTCTCATAACGTTTACCATTCTGAAGGAGATGTACTATGAGAAAAAATATGCAAACATTTGAAAACTTCTAGATGCAAATAGAGTGTCAAATAGTAAGCTACATATTTTACCAGTCAAAGAAATACATCGCGGTTTTTAGTTCTATCTAAGCCTAAAGGTATTTTGTATTTACGTTACTTTAGTGAGAAGTTTCTATTCAAGATAAAACTTACGCTTTTCGGTTTAACTGCAGTTTTCTACTTCTTTCAAATGTATAGAAATATTTGCTCGACTATGAAATGTATACTAAACAAAACTATATGCTAACCTAGTTCTTTAAATTTACGTTCTATGAGCATTTTAAAGTTTTATTTTTCAATAACTATTTGCTTTTTTATTTTAATTAATACACAACTGTGTCACTAATTCCTTGTTTTATTACCTTCAATATTACATGCGCGTTTAATACGCAATTACAATAATTAGGATAATCCCATAAAGATAAAATTAATACGATAGAGTACATTACCATGTTAAAATGATGAACTTTATGACACTTTATGTAGGACACTCAAAAGCTGAGATAGAGTACGCTGTTAGAAACAGGAACTATATGATAGAGTACACAGCTCTGATAGAGAAAGTCTGATATAAGTTCCTAACTCAAAATAAAGTGCCCAATCCTATATTAATGTTACTGGAATAGCAATAATATGCGGTACTTGACATTATATAAATCCATAACAGAGTAATATGTGGACAATTTTCTCGACTATTTTCTGCCATACATTCTTAGTATATTATTAAATTATTATAATTTTACAACCTAAAATTCTAATTATTAAATATTTGAATTTTCATGTCATTATTCCTACAGAGTTAGTTTAGGAATGTGGTAGCGTTCCACCCCGACAAGCCGTCATTTCCGAATACGTAACTGACATGTGTATACAATGAACGATTTAACAAAACACGATTTTCGGATGTTTGTATCTCAGCTCCAAGATAGCTATGGACTTGATCATTTTTGTGTTGTATGACTACGAAACTGAAATGAAAAGAAATTGAAAGTTGTGCATCGAAAAGAATAACTGTGAAAGTGCATATTTTACGCTTTCCGGCTCGGCATTTTTTTTTTCATATTTGTTAAAGGAGTTATATCTTTAATGACTTAACCGATTTTGCTGAATGAAGTCTCATTTTGTGTGTGTGTTTCGATGTTAGGTATATGCTTCTTCTTTAGATTTAAACACAAATTTGATTAGAATTTCAAAAATTGAAATTGCTCTTAAATTTTATTCTAAATTGATAACGCGTCAATTCTGTAATTCGGCTTCTTGAATCTTTCCCGCCAGTTACGATAAACCTGGCGTAGCGTTTCTTTCCCGCGCGTTTGTACACTTACCACGGCTTTGAATTTCATATAGAAATGATTGAAACTCCTTTTTCTTTCGTCATGAACATGCGCAATCATACGAAGACGCTTATATCAGAATTTTAGTGAATAGTTCAGTTGGCGACAGACCACAGACGGGGAAGGGCGCGCGTTATGCCCACGGGTCAAGGAACCGAAAATTATTATCCGATATTCTAAATTAAATTAAATTATGAGATAATCTATTATCTTAATAAAAGTCGCGTGTTGAAAAGAAATAGGTCTCGATAGTGAAGATGGGATGATTTTCTTTAAGGTAAGAATATCGATGTATTCGAAAGCATGATATCTTGTACACGCTCGCCATGTATAGTAATTTTGTCATCAACAAAGAAGAATGTTATAAGCAATATCGTCTCGTGAATCCTGTATTGCAATCAAGAATCTATCATGTTTTGAAATGAAAATAATATCAATGCAGTTCAATAAATTGAGTGGATTAATACCGGAAATAACTCTTGAGTCTTCATTTAGCTTTACAATCACAATGTCTACTTCTCCATATATCCAATTCGTCAACCGTAAGCTGCAGATCAATAGATCTCGATGTCACCTCAGCAATTTTTCATACCTGCTGACCCGCCTGCCATACCTGCGTTTCATGAAAAACACAACGCAAGATATAGTGCCCCGTCACTGTTAGATCACGATCGCGTAGCGAGTCTTTTGGGAGAAATGTGTTAGTTCATGGCTTCACCCTGATTCCACAGTTTTGAAAGATCACTTGGAATGTTATAATAGCGACTCACTTCTCGTGGCTAGGCTATTGGAAGTCCCCCCCCCCCCCAAGTGGCCCGTTACAATATTTTGGTTGTTTTCTTCAGAGTTTATGGGCGTGCAGTCTAAACTATTGAACCGATTTCAATCAATGATGACCCATTTTGTGTGTTCTGGTGGAAGTTCCGCACTTTTAAACTTGAAGATACATTTGATTTTGAATTTCAAACATTGGGAAAATATGAAACAATGGTAATCTACAGTAAAGTAGTAAAATTCATAATGCTTGCTATATCCTTGTAGCGCAAACATGTTGTATATGTTTTCAGATTTTCTGAAACTTGGCACAAACCTTTCTGAGGTTTCACAACCTTTTTTGGAAATGAGTTTTTGTTTCTGTAATTGACGAGTAATTTATTTTTTACCATGGAATTATGTTTCGTAAGATTTAATAATTTCGCAACAAATATGTTATATTAATGTATGCACACTGATAATAATTGAAACTGCTGTTTAGCGATACATTTTTTTTTCGATCTATTACAGTTTATGATAAAAGCTGAAATAAACGATATACGGTACTGTTGGTACTATGGCAATAAAAAAGGTATGGTATTTAAACCTGTCAAAAACAAGGAATCTAAGACTTGAAAATTTGAGTTGCGATTTTTTTATTGATTTATTTTGTTTAATAATATATACTGTTTAACATCAAAAATAGTCTTTTTAATCAAAAATTATTTCTGTTCTATTCTGTATCCTGGTCAGTGTTATAAGAGTGTTATTTCAGTGTCAACGAGGGACCTGAAAAGTCTGGATGGACTTTTTGACCCTCTCAATTTTGTTAAAACGCGGACAGCATATAAAATTCCGGCTATATTAGGTTCTATCCTGTCGTTAATATAATAAATATCCAAATATTCAACCATCTGGGCTTCTGAAAGCCCCCGAAAGACAGTTGAAAGCCCATGTTTTGTGCACCGCAGGAGGAAATCGAAAATCCGACTTAGCTAGGATATATTCCGTGACCAATATTATAAGTATGTATGGAATCGTTCTTCTAGGTCACCGGCGATGCGTCTGGATATAAATAATCCCCATTTACTTAACCTTAAAAGAGGGGGAGTGGACGAAAATTCAGCTTCTTATGCTCTGTGTTTCTTCTTTACGAAAAATGTGCTAAGAGTAAGTCTTCTTGGTCACCGGGAAGGTTTTTGGTTGATTCGGAATGAATAAACGCATTAGTGTTTTCCACAATGTGTTCAGCGACCAATATACATCGGTTTGATTCAATATTAAAACTTCAAGGTAAGTACCAAAATATAACTTTAGAAGGAAAAAATAATCACACTATCGTAATAATGCTGAAAACGCACTATGTCGTAATGCCTGGTAGGCACGCAAAGATATAAACGCGCCCTTGAGATTCCACTTACAAAATATACGTTTCTATTTGTAGATCCGAAGAAGAGTCTTACGATATTGTCCCTTGTGTATCCTTATTCAAAGTTTCCCTTTAGTTGTTCTATATCTATGAAACTTGAGAATAGTCCTTGATAATTCTCTCATAATGCTCATAATGTTTTAATTTTGAGATAGAAATCTTTCAAACGTTCGCAAGCTTCGTAAGCTTTTAGATGCATACGCAGATTGTAAATATCGAGTTTAATATTCTAACAGCTGAAAAGTTACTTTTCTTTATTGCCAAATATGTGACTGGAAAATCTTTTCAGATATGAAATTGTTCAGTTTTTAGAGTTAACGAGTGGCTTCAGAAAAGTCTGGATGCACTTTCAGATCACCCTCCTCCCCCCCTATTTTGTTAACGCAGTGGGCAAATGAAAAATTCGGCTCAATTAAGTTCTATCCTGTGGGTTATACAATAAATATGCCAATATTCAACCTTCTGGATCATTCAGTGGGCTTCCGAAGGGCCTAAAAATACAATTGAAAGTCCTCTTTTTGTGCACCCCAGGAGGAAATCAAAAATCTGAGTTAGGATCTTTTTCGTGACCAATACTATAAGTATATATTGAACTCGCCTTCCAGGTCACCGGTGATGTTGCTGGATATAAATACTTCCCCATTTTTTAGCCATAATAAACCACATTTTTTCAACCTCCGAGGTGGGGTCGAAAATCCGGCTTATAATCTTTTGTGTTTTATCGTTACGAAAAGTGTGGTAAGAGTAAGTGTTCTTGGTAACCGGGAAGGCTTTTGGACGATTCAGATGGAATAAACACGCTAGACCAGCGTTCTCAAAAATGTGTTCCGCGACCAATATATATCGGTTTGATTCAGTATTACAACTTCAAGCTAAGTATTGAAATATATCTTTAGAAAGAGAAAATAATCACACTGTCATAAAAATTCGGAAAAAGCACGATGTCGTAATGCTTGGTAAGATGCCAGGTAAAAGATATGAACTCACCCTTGAGAATCCACTTACAAAATATACGTTTCTATTTGTAGACTCAAGGAAAAATTTTACTATATTGTCCCGTATGTGTCCTTATTCAAGGTTTTTCTTTTGTTGTTCTATGTCCATGAAGCTTGAGAATAGTCCGTGATAATTCTCTCATAATGTTTTAATTTTGCTATAGAAATGTTTCAAAATTTGCAAGCTTTGTAAATTTTTAGATGCATACATAGATTGAAAATATTATGTTTAATATTCTAGCAGTCGAAAAGTTATCTCTCTTTATTGCAAATATATGACGGGGAGTTTTTTTTCAGATATGAAATAGTTGTATAATAAAGCAGTAAATAAAATTAAGTCTGAACTTGTTTAAATGTGTATTGCTCTTTTCTCGAATGTAATTTGCATTATTTTGTAGATTGTATGTTTGTGTGATTTGCGTTTTATTTAAATTGTAGTCATATATGATAAAGGATGTATTACATTAACATAACTTCAGAACCTCGTCCAATATTGCATTAAGGTAAGTTAAAAATCTGATATGGGCAGCACAAGGCTTTCCCTGGAGACTCATATCCACGTTCTCTTTATTTCAATTAAATTTAATTTATTTTTAATTCAATTTTCGTTCTCATTTAGTAACTGGACTTATTTTCAAAGATGGCGTAGAGACAATACGAAAAAACTAAAATAGCGACTAGACCTAGTGTAATGGGGTTGGTCTAATTATTTTCTTCGTCAAGAATTAAATATAAAACAAGCATTTATTGGATATATTTGAGCATACGAATTTTTTTATTTTAGATTTTGGCGATTTTTACGGACCATTTTGCAGAAAAAGGCAGGTTATTTTTTTCCGAATCGTACCAAAATCTAATCAGCACCAAGGTAACCCACAACCAACTTATCTCTCGAGTTTTGTGAAATTCAGTCCATTAGATTTTCAGCTAGAAAGGATAGAGGCAATTTTGCGTGTCATTTCACGGAATCGTACCCAAAACTAATCAGCATCAGATTCGCCCACAAGGGACTTTATGAAAATCGGTAGTGGTTTTTAGTTAGAGTGGATACAAGATATGCACAGGCAGACAGACACACAGACATACACACGCACAGACGTCACGCTAAAAATAGTTTTTTCGTATTCTAGAGGTATCGAAACGTGTAGATCCGTCAAAAACTCGAGTTGTGATTTTCGGTATGATTCCAATACTTTCCCTATACACTACAATGTATTGCAGGGAAAGTAATAACACTATAAATCAGACATTGTCCAAAATAATATGAAGGTAAGTTCAAGAACATTATAAATCAGCTATAATAAAAATACATAGAAAACATGTTATATTCATTTTCTCACTCAAAAAACTTAAAAGTATTTATAGTTTCTTGTGTGCTCTGTTCTTTTAAGTAAAAATTAATATCGCACTAAACGAAATTGCTTTTTGTGTGAATCCAATTTTCTGGAACTTCCTTAAAGAAAACAGGAATCATAAAAAGGTTAACATGTTAATGCCTGCTCTTTCAAGCCATGCATGAACAACCCGAAGCCCACAAATTGATCTCACACCTGACCTGGAGACGATATCTCCCAATCGCAATTTGGTAAGAAATTGCAATCAGTGAAAACTGGAGGCATGTTATTTTTAAATGCAATCGAATATTCGGAAGTCCCCCCCCACAAATTTTCGAATGAAATTTTGATAAAATCAACAGATTCTCAGTAAAGTTATGTAAATAATATTTTCTCATGTAATGTTTCATTGGAAACGAATGACATAAGTTTTAGAACGCTGTCATGAACTGTTCTCGAGATATTGCACAGTTCTCAAATAAATATATAAAAAATAATACAATATTAATAGAAAGTATTAACTGTTGTGAAATCTATTCACTTCCCTTATGTAATATTATGCGATATGTATTATCATCATACGCGTAGATTTAGCTAGTTTCATTCACGAGAGAAGATTCTTTGTGTAATGGTTTTGTATTTGGACGCAAATAGTCATTTATTTACTATAAGTGTAACATATTTATCTGTCCATAACGATTGGAAATATTTTGACGACGAATTGAGCGAAATATCGCTAACTTAGCGACTTTTTTAAATGTTCCCAAATTCATGAAATTCCTGCCAAATTGATAAAAATATTGCTAAATTGAGAAAAAAAATGACGCTGAAGCAGTGAAAATGACGAGTAATTGATGAAAATACAATATCCCAAATTCAATAATCCATTTTCGCCAAGCGTTAAGGATGGACGGACACACGTCCATTCGCCTGTAACACTTGCAGAAAAGTGTTGGAGAAAAATGTTTTTAAAATGTTGCCAATTTGACGGAAATATCACCAAATTAATAGAAATATCATCAAATTAATAAAAATATCACCAAATTAATAAAATTTTTATTAATTTGGTGACATTTCTGTCGTCAAATTCATAAAAATGACTCTAAACGAGAGATAATGTTTTGCAAATTTTTAATTCCATCATATAACGGGCATACTTTGTGGTATATAAGAAATCCCCTTCTATCCTTTTGTCCGTAATACTTGCTGATAAGTTTTGCTAACTTAGTAAACAATCTAGGAAAATATCCCAAAATTGGCGATTATTTCACCTCAAAATTGACAAAAATATCTCAAAATTGCAAAAAAGACGCAAAAGTAATGAAAATTATGCTTAATTGCGGAATTAAGTATTAAAATATTTTAATAAATGGACTATATGGCTTATTGAGGATGCTGTCAATATTACTAGTTGTTTATTTAGAGTTGAGTGAAATGTAAACTAATTGTAATTCGAAATAGTTTTATATGTTGACATCCGAAAAAGCGTCAAATGTACAATTCGATGTTAAGAAAAAGCTGAGCCGTGTATTTTATACATCATCTTTTCATTGTGAAATAATAAATTCATTGTGTTATACGAGGAATGATAGAATCTCACCTCAGATTTTTATATCTGCTTTTCATGTACACTAACTTAGTTGAATAAAATAGGTAATGCAGATTCAGCAAAAGTTTTCTAAATAACATTTAGTGACAAAAAAACTAGTAAACACGACGTTAAGATCTTTGGTACACCTGTGAAGATTTGTTTAAAAACGTTCCTTAGAGATTTCATTTACAAAAGAAATATATATGTTTGCATAGCGTTTCAGTGTACTGAGATATTTGCCTCCTGCGAGTTTTTATTCAAAGCTTGCGTTTCGCTGTGCTATTGCCAAAGGGGTTTCTTGCGAAACAACAGTAATAAATCTCTCATAATGTTTAAATTCTACGGAATAAATGTTATGCGGGAAAATAATAAAATCTATCGAAAGCTTCTGGATTCACACGGAATGTCAAATAGCAAGTTAGATACTTAACAGTCAGAATAAATGCAATTCTGTGTTTCGTAAGTCTAAAAGCTGCAGAGTGTTTTATTTTTCTTCACATTGTGTGTTCAGGTTTTCGTTTAAGAGGAAACTTGTGTATTTTATTTTATGTTTCGTTTACAGCTTTTCTGAAACATACATAAAATGCCACACTACGCCGAAATTCCTAATCAAAATTATTTTACAGTAATTAATATAGTTTACAGGAATCGCAATGTATGCGTTTATGAATTTTTTCAAGATGATCACGATAGATACTTCTGTCGTTATTCAGGACTCACAAAATAATTACAAACAACGAAGTTATTTTGGGTTGCAATATACTCTTCTATATTCGCAGTCCTTCACTATGCACACCATTTGGCATCCCGAAGAACATAACCACGCACTGGAAGAAGATCTTATAAGTGGGACTTTATTTTTCATGTGTGTCCGCCGCCCTTAAAACTGCTCCCATAGCTCGAAGTTTGATTTAATCATAATTGCTCTGTTTTGAAAATTCGCGTTATAATTAGCGCAATCTCATTTTCTGATTCATTTGTCAACCTTTGCACACATCTAACAATTTTTGGGCGCTATCTGATGTTTTTCTACTGACGTAGCTTACACGTTATTGGTGAATAATATTTTATGTTTGCGTCGAATTTATTCCGTTGAATAGTATTTTATGCTAAGTGCTGTATACACTTGCTGCTTCTTTTCAAAAATGAATTTTTAATTATTTCTAGCGAATATATAACTACTCATTTGCAATCGTTTCAACACTCCTATATTGTACATGATAATTAATATTATTCACTTATTGAGCCATTAAACTGCTCTATAAATGAAAATATTCGAAAAAAGAAGGAGTACTATTTTATGTCCAAAATTGTAATTTGTAGTTGAATCCCAAATCTGATTCTACAAATTCCCCACCACCATCTCTAAATCTACATCTTTAAATCTACCTTTTTTGATTAAAACAAAAATACAGCAGAAATAAGGAATTATATTGTTTAATAATCCAAGTCCCCAAAACTTTATTTTAAAATTTCTTGTGAAACTCCCTCACAATACACAAAACATTTCATGTAAAAATGACAACCTTGATGTTAATGATATTTAACTATTCTTTAATCATCTTTAATGACAAAAATATCGCTATTATGAAGTCTCTAATTCTGTTCAATGTTCCCAAAAAATTTAAAGATATTTAAAAATAAAATCCAATGTGTTATAATTTCCCTTTAGAACTAATGTGTCGATACGTGAAAGTAATATACTGAACGTATCAGATTTTTACGTTTGGAATGCATGTATTACCACTAACATATATTTCAGTTTGATGTGGTAATAAAAATTCAAGGAAGGTATCCGAAAAAGTGGCACTGCCCGCTAAAAATCCATACTCTACTGTATGTTTTATATCGGTTATCATGCAAAGAATTATTTGTGGAGCTGCCCTCGAGGTTCCCCTTGAAAGAGAAACATGTATATTTGTGCCCATTTCTGAAGTTGTGTCCTAAAATATTTCCTCTTTAAAGTCCTTTATCAATGCTTGAGTTTTGCTATAGTATAGCCTCTAGGGTTGTAAAAAATCTGCTATAAATCGCTGACGGTGTGTTCAAATACTACGGGTGAAATTTTATATTGATAAAGAGCAATTTATTTGAGTTCTTGATGAAAATGACAATTTAAATTTAAAGATATTTTAATAATCTCACAAAAGTGTCATTTTATCAGTAGTTTAACTGTAGAGACATTTTTATTTAAAAGTAGGGACATTTAATTGGAAATGTCGTTTAATTTCAGATTTTCTTGTTTAAATGAATATTTTACAATTGGGACTCGCTCTTAATTTTAGGGTATTTTCCAGAAATACAAGGATGTCTCTGAAAATCTTGATAACTAAAGTTTAATTCCAACCAGCAGTAAAAGTAAGCAATATTAATTTCATAGCTATTTAGAAAAATCATAAGTTTTACAAAATTTAAATTTTGTCGTAAAAAGTGAGTTAATGTATAAAATGCACTACTTTCAAACATTATTCTAGCCCATTATTATAAAAATATCATGTTTTTTTATAAATATAAAAAAAAATCTGATGTGGGCAACACACGACTTTCCTTATGTAATGCAATGGATTTACTCCTTTTGCAATAAAAAAATGGGTTTTTCTTATAGTAGATATATATATTATTTCCAAGATATTGAATTTTCGTCAATTAGTCGTCATTTTCATTGATTTAGTGTCATTTTTATCCATTTGGTGAGATTTTCGTTAATTTGGCAACATTTAAAAAAGTCGCCAAAGTGGCGACATTCCGCAAAATTCCGTGAAAAATCTCGCCAAGCGTTATAGACGCAGAAATAAGTTATTTTTATAGAAGATAAATAACTATTGGCGTTCAAATACAAAAGTATTACTCAAAGCATCTTCTTCATGAATGGAATGAGCTAGATCCACGAGAACGATGCCACTAAATTTATCTCATGATATTACATATGAAAAGTGAACATGTTTCTCAACATTTAATATATATTTTTTAATTTATGGGATTTTTGATAAATTTATTTAAAAAATGTGCAATATCTCGAGAACGGTTAATGCTAGCTTTCTAAAATTTATGTCAATCGTTTTTTAAAGAAAAATTACATAGGAAATGTCTATTTGCTCAACCATATTAAAGGTTTTGGTTTTTTGGTGATTTTTTCAAAATTTCACTCGAAAATTTAGAGTGTTCTGAACATTCGATTACATTTAAAAACAATAGGCTTCCAGTATTCACGGATTGTGATTTTTGTATCAAATTTCATTCGAATCGCTCCATTTGTTCGTGAGATATCGTCTCCACACACACACACACACACAGATATCACCTCAAAAATGTTTGATTCGTGATCAGGGATTCTTGAAACGTGCTCTCTCGTCGAAAACTTGAATTCAAATTTTCGACCCCGTCACAATACATCCCTTATATATTATGTATATAAGGAAAGTAATTAAATTCCAATTAAAATACAATTATGATTAAGAAGTTTTAAAGAAAATATATGTTTTTTATGCAATACGCGTTCAGTCTGAATTACATGTTTTAACAAGAGTTTATTAATTTTCTGCTCATCGTCCGCTTATCCAACAGGAAATTCGTCTCTTTTCAACAAATCTGCGGTTTCCTGAACCTTTGATGAACAAAGCACTCGGTTAATTGTAGCAAACATTTGTTCCTTTCAGACATCCTTTCACGTCTTTACCGCAATTATCAATTTGGACCCTGTATTAATCATTTCTGACTTTTAAAATAGTTTACAATGTAAACAGAACCGTAGAACATTTAAACAAGCGTAGTTTCAATTCCAGCTATTATTCATATATGGTCAGTAAACATATGTCGGTGCTCCTACGACAATGGCGTATATATATCTGTGTATAGGTATATATATATATATATATATATATATATATATATATATATATATATATATATATATATATATATATATATATATATATATATATATATATATATATATATCTATCTGTGTGTGTGTTGAAGACCCAGACCGTCCGACTCATCTGGAGGACTTGAGCAACTATTTGGACGGCCGGGAAAGTGTGTGTCTGTATAAGTCTGTGCTTTGGCATTTATAGTAATTTAATATTGCCAAATCTTAAACAAGCATATGTTTGGGTTAGATGCTCAGACTTAAAAAAACAGTCTAGTCTAATTAATCTTCAAAATTATGACATTGCTGTACATTTTTTTTCTGCATTGTGACCGTGGTGTAAATGTTTTGGTGATTTTAATGTTTCATAATTACTTAAATTGGTTATTATTTCTTTCTAATATACATGGAGACATAGAAGGTTCCGGAGTTGCGGAATATCTAGAGAAATACATTTCGGATCATAAAAAAAAAAAAAAACACGTATTCAATATTTTTAGAAAAGCTATCCATCGATACAGAAATTGACCCCCCCCCCTCCGGGGAAAAGGGGGGTAGGGTAATTTTGAAATTTTCAATGGGAACCCCCATTTTTATTGCAGATTTGGATTCTCCAGAAAAAATTACATACATTTGACCTACGATTTTTAATTTTGGCTCCCACAAACGGCGCTATAATCAAGAAAAACGGAAGTGGGGCACAAACGTTTAAAAATGGAAATGTCTCGGGAAATATACTTCGGATAGAAAAATAAAAAATTACGTGTTCAATATTTTCAAAAAACTATCTAATGATGCTATAATTGACCCCCTCCCCCCGCCAACCGTTCAATTCAGAGATAATTGTTGACTTCAGTTTAGAAAACGGCTCAAAACTACTTTTAGCACTACCCAAGAACAACGATGTGGACGTAGTAGTTTTCTGCTCCCTTCGGGGTATTTGATTGATATGAGTCCCCTTGCCTCTCATGATCAGGGTGCTTTTTTCTGTAACTCCCCTTGCCTCTCATGATCAGTGTGCTTTTTTCTGTAACTCCCCTTGCCTCTCAGGATCAGGGTGCTTTTTCTGTAACTTTTAAACGTTAGTGCCCCACTTCCGTTTTCCTCGATTATAGCGCCGTTTGTGGGAGCCAAAATCAAAAATCGTAGGCCAATGTATGTAATTTTTTCTGGAGAATGCAAATCTACAATAAAAAATGTGGGTTCCCATTGAAAATTTCAAAGTTGCCCTCCCTCCTCCCCCGAGGAGGGGGAAGGGGGTCAATTTTGGTATCATTGCATAGCTTTTCTAAAAATATTGAATACGTGTTTTTTTATTTTATGATCCGAAGTGTATTTCTCGAGATATTGCGCCGTTACGGAACTTTCTGGACACCCTGTATATATGTATATATATATATATATATATAATTAATCATTTTAAATATTTTTTTTGTTAAAATTGATAGCAGTGATTAATTTTCCATATCTTTTAACGTATTTAGTAACTTACAAATTAAATGTTTTATGCATACCCCGATGAATTTTGACACTATTTAGTGCTGAAGTTATCAATCATAAATAAATATAGTATCCTTCTTTTCATGACTTTGAGGTAAATTATAAAAGTTTCACAAACAATTGTCCGTTCAACATTTTCCCCTCTTTGTTATACAGTCCAGAATAACATGGATATGTGTGTAATAATAAATTAATAGTTGTAATGTAACTTCATGTCAAATAAATTAAAAGATTTAATGCTGTATGGGCACATTCTAATTTTACAGATTAAAACTAGGCAAACGCTTATAGAAGAATGCATAAGTATACAGTATTCTAAAGTTTTAGAGTTTCGGTCATATAAAGGATTTCCATGCGTTAATTTTGAAATAAATTGTAATTCAAAGGTAGGGCAGAGCGTAGTTAGTTGCACCATATAATTGTTGCCGCAACGTTTATTTCTTGGATGATAGATACGGCCGTAGTTATACTTAATGTAAATAAAGGTCGCGAATATTGCTATTTGTTGGACAGGGTCGAAGAGCGACCGTCATTTCGTTTTCAACTTTTGGCATATAAAATCAATTAATCATTAAAAGTTAGTCTCACCGTACTTGTCGTAATATTTTGTCACCAGACAGCTACCTATTATATGGAGCTCCTTACTCATTATATGTTTTTGCTCAGACCCAGACCGTCCGACCTACCAGAAAGGTGTAAGGTAACTGTCTGGACGGCCGGGAAGTGCCACCCAATTTAGACCGGAACCCAGTGGGGGAGGCATCGACAGGGACCGTACCTTCCTTCCCCTACCACCAACCTCTCGGAAGGACTTACGAACCCACATGTTTAAGGTGATCGTACTCCGTATGAACACGGCGGCAGTTGTGGCAGTGTGCAAATCCAGCGCGCAAACCACCGGGTTACCGCGCCCGAAATGTGCCAACAACACGCGGTGTTCCCAGGTGGTGACCCATCCAAGTACTAACCGCACCCGATGCTGCTTGACTTCGGTGATCTAACAGGAATCGGTGTTATCAGCACGTTACGGCCGTTGGCTTTACTCATTTTATGTGATATCGTTCATTATATGTGATAGTGCTCCTTACTCATTATATGTAACAGAGCTCCTTACTCATGTAACAGAGCTCCGTACTCATTATATGTGATAGAGCTCCTTATGGAACTCCTTACTCATTATATGTGATAGAGCTCCTTATGGAGCTCCTTTTTCATTGTATGTTGACCATTATGTTGATACTGTGCAAAAACTTTTTAAACAGTACTTTTCTTGTTGGAATAAAGGTATTTCCACTCGGAGGGATTGTTGCGTAGATGGTGTCGTGAATGGTGTCACTGTGGGGACTTGAGGGTAGACTTATTGGTGTCCGGCGGGGTGGCGTTGGCCATTAGCTGCTGGGTCGAGTGCTGCACAGATGTCCGATATCGTTATTGCAGTGATGAATCTTTCATTTACCGTATATTTTCAGGCGGGACGCGAATCACTGCCCATTACCATATTAATTTGTACTCTTTCAGATACACATTAACGTATTATCTGTTATAAATCAAAGACCATGTCTTTATTCATCATTTATTGTGTTTCTTTAGAATGTGTAATACCGGCAAGCTCATTTAAAAGGTCTTATACAAGTCATTTAAAAAGCCTGATATAGCGAGAAGGGGATGTGCTGTTTTATTTCACAAGGGACTAATTGTCACATATTCAGTAGGTAATTTGACCTCTGTACATTTTAAATGACCGGTGTTAGAGGAAAAAAATAAAACGTAAAACAGATATTATTACGGGTGTCCGTAAGAATATGTGTTTCGTGTTTTCAATTCAGGAGAGTCTCCTATGAAACGAAAGCTAGAGGAAAAAAATCCATACGCGACAAAAAAAAAAGAGTAAAGAAACCAACGTGAAATGTAGAGAATATTGCTTTCACTAAATCCAGGAATGCACTAAAACTATATAGTGCCCGCAAGTTAAATAAGATCTACATTTTGAGATAAATGCGTTTAAAGTATACATTTGTACCTCTAATTTCCGAATTGATCATTTGTATTTTTTTAATACGTCATGGAATTTTCAATCCACAGTGCAGTGTATATATCAAACTGTTCACACATAACTAGTACTTTTTTTTTCAAATATTAAATAATATCGACTTTTCATTTCCGAATTGATCATTTGTATTTTTTTAATACGTCATGAAATTTTCAATCTACAGTGCAGTGTATATATCAAACTGTTCACACATAACTAGTACTTTTTTTTCAAATATTAAATAATATCGACTTTTCATGAGATTAAAATTTAGAATGTGCTTTTGTGAAGTATATCGGAAAGATTAAATGAATTTATAGTTAAATGCATTAAAATAGCACAGCATTTATCTAGAAAATGATTGATTAAAACACTTCTGCTTTTTTAAAAATACTTAAATGGAGGCGTGCTTATTTTTCTTTTAATATTATTATATGAAAAGTAACTAGGTTTTGGGCTTTAGGTAGCAGTGTTATAACATTATCGAGTTTTTCTGATTGATTGTACAAACTGATCTACATGATCTACACACAATATTTGATGCTTCTGTAATAACAAATTGGAATAGTTATCAATAAATTTAAGTGCAGTGTTCAGCTTCATTTTTTACTAAAATCTTTCGGAATATATGCGGTTCAAGTTCATCTATGTTTTTACTTATATTATTAATTTTTGTATGGCCAAGAAGTTTGGAAATCACTGGTTGGTTACAACCCAAGATTATGTTCTAAGATAAATGTTCTTCACCAGTTCGTATGTTTGTAGTTTTATTGTAAATTTTGTTCCACTATATATGAAAATTATGTTTCATTGCGATCTCTAATAACTGACTCATAATGTTTAAATATTACAAATGAAATAAAAATCGAAAGAAAATTCGAATCGTTTAATATAGCGTAGATTTAAAGGAGACGGACTATTTGATATCACTGATGCAAACGTCTGCTTTCCGTTATATTGAGAATAATGATAGATTCAGATGATTTAATCCGTTCAGCTGGCAAAACTTCCTACTATTATTTCTATATTTTCAAAATTCTGTACTTTGCCTTCACTTTTCCAATATTTATTATTTGGATTTCTTTGTATTGCAACCGTATAAAAATGCTAAATTTTAAAATGAAATACATATATGAATCTACATAAAATCAAAATACTTCATGTGTTACAAATCAATTATTTAAGCATATCCGAAAATGAACCTTCACAAATTATCCTTCAAATTTAAAATTCTAAGATAATCTTGAGAAATTAAATTCGGTAATAATAGATGGGCTTGGAGAAATACAAATATGGATATTGGAGTTTAATTAATTTAATAAGAATAAATATTTGATATTGAGAAAATTTATTTAAAACGTTCTATATAAATATGTATTAACTTCGTAGCAAGATATTTTGGAACACAAATTAGAATAGTGCGATAAAACATGAAATTATTCGCTCGTATAGTCCTTATTTATTTGAAAATATGAGTAAGCTTTTTGTATATTATACAAAAATACATTGTCTAGTCATCATACGGGACGCTATGCATTAAATATCAATTTCGTATGATATTATCTTTATAGCTTCATTACTACAATACTCAAAGCTGTGCATTAAAGTTAATCAATCCCTGTCACATATTTGTTGCAGGGTACTTGCAAGGCTTATTTAAAGTCCTGAAATCAAACGAGTTCGTTTTAAATGCAAATCACATTCATTCAATCCATACTGTTCATTGGATTTGGAGAAACAGTGTTTGAAAACCATTGTTTCTATAGTTCTAATCTATAAATGTAAGACATTATAGTGGTGCATTTTCATTAATTTGCCTGATGAGAAACAGTGGTACTCTAAAGCACAGCATTAATTCAAATTTAAGATGAAATCTGAAAGTCTGTCTTAAGTACAGTCATGTAAGTTACTACATATAAGTTACAATTACAGCGAGGATAAGGAATAACTTCAGAAGTGCATCGATTTAAATTTAAATAAATTTACCCACCGTCTGTTGATCTTCGTTGTATGGAAAATCCTTCGTCAGTTTCCCAAGAGACGACGGGTACAAAGTCTTTCACGGAAGATGGAACATAGCATTTCAGTACTGCAGTATTGCCTTTCACAACGAAATCGTCGTATGTTCTAATTTCGTACTTAACTCGGATAACTGCAGAAAAGAGAAAATGAAGAATATTAAATTGGGATAGTCGGTTATAAAAGTTCAAGATAATTTAGGTCAAATAATTAAAGCAATTTAATGAAGCAAATAGTAATCTCTGTAACATTAAAATGCATAAATAACAGATGATATATAATTTAATAATTAACTGGAGTTACAAAAGAAGATATAGTGTCAATATAGCGAAACTATAAACGTAAAACAAACTATTCTGCCATGACAAATTTAAATAATTTTAGAAAAAAAAATCTGATGTGGGCAACACATGACTTTCCTTATATAATGCAATGCATTTACTACTTTTACAGTAAAAATAGGGTTTTCTTATAGTAGATACCTATATTCTTTACAAGATATTGAATTTTCGACGATTAGTTGTCATTTTCATTGATTTAGCGTCATTTTCATCCATTTGGCGAGATTTTCGTGAATTTGGCAACATTTTAAAAAAGTCGCCAAGTTGGAGACATGCCGTCAAATTCGTCGCAAAAATCTCGCCATGCGTTATGAACGGAGAAAAAAGTTATTTTTATAACAGATAAATGACTAGTTATTCTTATAACAGATAAATGAATATTAATACAAAAGTATTACTCATAGTATATTTTTTC
>OX578134.1:143875879-143880879 GCA_951213105.1 Amaurobius ferox
GATTTAATGAGACATTAAATCGCAGTTATCTTAATTAAGCATTCTTGAAAAGATTTCTAAAATAAATTCGTTTAATTGAGAAAATGTGCGTTTTCATTCATGAAACGTATCTTTCAACTTAAGCACAAAAATAACGATCAGAATTTATCTCAATTTCAGCCCATTTCACTTCAGCTTAAGCATAATAATATGCAAGAAAAAACACAAGACAAAGAGCTGCTTTAAATTTTAAAATTTCTCAGTCGGGAAACACGTTTCATGGTGAACTTATTTCAAAACTTGCGTTACTAATTTAAATTTATGGAATATAGCCCATTTATCTTAATATGAGTTTCCCCATCTGCCCGCTTAGTATAAGGAGCAATAAAATGAAAGTAATTTGGAAGACATTTTCTGTAAAATGCATTTTCGGTAGTTAGGGTTTTTTTCTTGTTTGCGCAAAATGTAATTTAAAAATCAAATTCGAGTTTCGATTTCTGCCGTCCCTAAATTGCTTTCCTATTATAGAAGAAATCGTGATTTATGTTAAGTTATTTAGCTCATTTAATTAAACGTGATATACAAGATGTCAGGAATGGACCTTAGTTTGAAGTTAATTTTAATAAAGTATACCCCTTTTTCATACGAAATATACATTATAAAATAGCTGAAATTCACAACCATGAGGAAATTTCTATAGTATTTTAAATGACATTGTTCTTCAAAACATTAGATTAAAATAATTAAATTAAGGCTCCTAAAAGAAGTTTGAAAAGCTCTGTTCTCGCTATATAAAATTATCTACACAGGAAGATCTAAATAATAAAACATCCTATTCTCGTTTGTAAATAAATTTACAGAAAATATGAAGTTGAATCAATATATGCCAAAATGTATGCCAATATACGCTAAAATTGTTTGGAAAGATATACCCTTATTGCTTATACTCTCGTAGATCAGAAGATATATTCATATATGAGTAGAAGATTACCCGTAAGACATTATATGAGTTCAAAACATGTTTGTCAAAATAAAGCAGATGACGTAATAAATAGAAAATGTCGATAATCCCTATAATCTTTAAACATGAAGACTGTAATGGATATAATCCACCCAAAAAGTCGATTTCGATAAAATTTATTTTATATACATTTTTTTAATTAATTAAATCTGAAAAGATATAATAAAATCGTCTAACGCATAAATACATTGACATGATATCTTCAAATAAATTGACGGAAAAAATATCGTTTGCATAATGCTATGTCTATGGCATTATGGTTTAACTGTGAGTTTTTATTATTAACTAGCAGCATACCCGCTCTTCGTACGGAGTATATAATATAAAGAAACTTATAATTCGAAATCATGTGAAAATTCTGTTAAAATAATAAATTTATTACTCCTAAAGAGAAGTTTAAGAATATCTGTTCTCACTATGCAAAATTATCTTCACGGGCAGATCTGAAGAATAAAACATCCAGGCCCCTTTTGCAAGCAAATTTCCAAAGTAAAAAAGGAATTGAATCAATATAAACTCCGTACTGCTTATATTGTCGCAGATTAGAAATTATGCTAGTGTGTTAGTAGAATATTACCCGTATTACAATATGAGTCTGAAAAATCTCCAAAATAAAAGAAATGACGTAATGAATTGAAAATATCATTAATACCCGTACTCTTTATACCAAAAGGTCGTAATTGATTCCAATATATGCCAATATATATCAAAACATCTGCCAATATAACTGTACTACTTATATTCTCGTAGATTAGAAGATATACTCGTGTATTTGTAGAAAATTACTCGTACAACGTACAATATTTGAGTTTAAACAATTTTTGTCATAATAAAATAATTGCATAATAACTTGAAAATATCAATAATCCCTGAATCAATAATCTCCGAAAATATCAATAATAATAACGCTTAAACTTGAAGAACGTAATTGATATTATCCAGTCAAAAATGCTATAAGTAAAACCAAATTGTTCTTTTCTAAAATATATTTTTATATCCATTTATTAATTATTCAAATCGAAACAGTTATAATAATTAAAATTAGCAGATAGATGTAATTTAATTGCGTTTCTAAGCAACATGATATAAGAAAGAAACTTCCTCATAAACTGCGAAATTAAATAGCCATTTTGATTTCTTTATACTTTTCATTGTTCTGCTTGTGAAAATAAACCATGGAGATAGATTACCCATTTAGATCATGTTCCAAACAATTTATGTTTTCAGAAAGTGACTAATTAGCACAAAAAATCTCCCATCAAACGCAGCGATAAAGTTTTAATTCACTTTCAAACGATTTTCAAGCTTTTCGTTTGCATAAACCACGGAGTTAGAGAGTAGAACTCCTAGGAAAAAGTTTCGTTTTTCATTAATATCTCGACAACCCCTGGTCTTAGATACTCGAAACTTGGATTAAATTTATGGGGGTTACTTCAAGGCTATCTAGAAAATTTGCATCAAATTCGGTTCAGTCGTTTTCCTGTGATGATGAGACAAACGAAAATGCTGTTATTACTGATATCTCGAGAACCACTGATCGTAGAAACTCCAAACAAAGACTACATTTTAAGTGAAACTATTTCCAGACTACCCACAGAATTTCATCAAATTCGGTTCAGCCGTTCACTCGCAATGACGGGTCAAACAGACAGACAGACATACAGACAGACAGATTTTTAATTTTATTTATATAGATATCTACATACAACCCCTGGTACTAGAAACTAGAAACATGGACTACATTTAAATGGAGCAATTCAAGGATACACAACTTCATGGTTTTCCTGCGATGATGAGACAAACACACAGGCACACAGGCAGGAATACATCTTTTGAATTTTACTTATATAGATGAACTGCAAAATAAACATTTATACAACAGTTGAGGGAAAATACCGTTGTAATTAAATTTACACATGGTGTTTAATTAAACTATCCTTCTCTGCACTGTAATAACAAATAATTATATGTTCTGTTCCTAGACATAAATATACAAGCCACGGTATATATAGCAGTTTGGTGTATTGATTTATAAACTGATTACTGACTACTAAAACTCATCGAAACGACTTCGTTCTTCGCTCCCTATGTAAAATAAAATGTATAATATCTCGAAAACTGCTCGTGATATCGCCTAGTTGTCAGTTCATTCTGGTTAAACGTTTTTTGTAAACACGTTCACTTACTGGATGATAGTGAGCATATTTGCTTTTTCGTAATATTTCATTTTGGATCAAAAACATGCAATATTTTGAGAAAAGCTCATGTTAGAATACAAAATGCGTTAAGATCATGACTGCAGAGTAACCACGTCTTTTTATACCTAACACGTAATGCTAGTGTTTTTCATTGGCTGCCAAACCAGTCTGTTACAATGCTATTACATCCTGGATTAGAATTAAGTCATGTTTTTAAATAATTATTTTATAGGCATTAACAAAAATGTACTGTACTCTATTAATTTAATTCATAATTTTTTAAGCATACGTGCATGCCACCTAAATTACGTTCTTAGACCCTAGACAAAGTTCTTTCCGAAGCGATAAATAGGTCTACAGACCTGAGACTGTGAGAGATCAAGAATGAAATACCTGTCGCATCAGCAACTATAGTACCTTGTAGTAATTGCAGCTTTAAGCTTATGCAGTAACGCAACCATTTAAGCACCATTAGGATAAAATAATTTTTAAACACAACTGAACTAGCCCATATATACACATTAATATACAATTCGAAACACAAAAATACATTTTTAACCACTCATGGATGTTTCTACTACCCAAAGGCAACATGTAAATATACCGCATAATCATGTTTTACTAGTTGGGTACTAGCGGTTACTATGCTCATTAAATCGCAATTTCAACAATAGTAGCAAAATTAGACCAATTTCATCATCTTCCACAAACAATATAAACTATTTTTGTATTTCAAATACTGTTCTAAAACGACCGCCGAGTACAATACGAAAATGATTTACTAATGTCGCAATTTAACGCTGCTTATGACGTCACGCGCCAAAGATACTGAGAGTTTCAACGATAGCTTCAATATTAAAATTCTGAATAATAAAATCATTTTTAATTGCTTAAATCATTTAAGTATATTTATTTTGTTTGAAATGGCGACAGTTTTTGCAAAAATAAAATGTTAGATTTTGAAGATAAAGATAAAAGAAACAAATTTTAACTTCAAAATCGCATTAAAAAATTTCGTAGTATAAAAATCTAAGATCTTTTTCTAAATTTTGGCACTCGTTTGAAACATATTTAGATGTAGTTTGACAGAAAGTGGAGATCCTATCACGGAAATTGTATTAGAATATATATTTTCTAGGTGGAAAACTATTTAGCTCACTTGAAGATGTTTATTAGTGGTTTTGTCATCTATATTTTATTAAAATTATTGTCATCTATTATTGTCATCTATATTTATTATTGTCATCTATATTTTATTTAATTTGGAATTGTACAAGCTTTTAAAAATCTGTAATAAGAAAACTATCGAGTTTGTCGATATTTTGGATCCTCAACTGTCCTATAAATATTATTAGCACAATTTAAAATTATTTTATATCGCAGAACGTAAATTGAGGAAGAAGATACGTTTCAAAGATGGGATCAATTTTCCCTCAGTTTTAGAGGTTTTACGAACATATTTTAACATCTGTTAACTTTTTCGAATTTTACAGACACCCCTGTAATTAAATGCTACATTTTACAAAAAAAAAAAAAAAAACGCGATGTACTAGTCCTATTATTAACTTTGGAATAAGGTTTCATATATACATACATACAAAATATGCTTTCACAGGTCGATATTAAGATTATATATATATATATATATATATATATATATATATATATATATATATATATATATATATATATATATATATATATATATATATATATATATATATATATATATATACATATATATACATATATATATATATATATATATATATATATATATATACATATATATATATATATAT
>OX578134.1:143885879-144042737 GCA_951213105.1 Amaurobius ferox
CTGGAACCGTATACACAAGGGACTTTTGCTTTTCTGAGGGATTATGAGAATTATTCTGATATACTCTTACAATTATTTCTGCTATCTAGAGGGCCTAAAAGCCGACAAAAAATCTCTACCTTTGTATATTCGATTTTTTGTCAGATGTAAATTTGAGGAGGCAGGCCTTTTTATATGAATATGGATACTGTGTTGATTATTAAGATAGGCAAGGTACGTATCTAATATCCACTCATAGGAACTTTTAGTAACCAACACCGAACTATCAGCTTTCAAATTATAATCAAACTGTATATTCATAGTTTGGAAAACAGAGAATTTGGAATTGCTCTGAGCATTACGCGTGTCGATATCTCTGACGATGTCTGAGTGTAGTTCGTTATGTTTTAATGACGTGTGCTTTAATCACTAAACCACTGGTTAAGTCTGTAAAAGTCTCACTGTCCCATTCGCAAATCGATCAGCTGATCTTCGAACTACTTAACCGTTGCTGTAACCATTGAGCTGCTGTGACAAAATTTTAAGTTCTTCTCATTCAAGAGCAAACTATAAAATCCTCTTTCTGAACTTAGATCGCCGTACAGCGGTCAATTGGAACAAACACATTCGAATCATCTGTTTCTTTATATCATGTTTTCATGATCTGGAACTAGTGCGATAATTCACAGATGTCATTGAAATTAGTAAATAAGATTTTTTCGACCCTAGTATATCCTCTTTCTAAAGTTAGATCGGCGTACAGCTGTCAATTGGAACAAACGCATTCGTATCATTTGTTTCTGTATATTCTGTGTTTTCATGATGTAGAAACCAGTGCGATAATTCACAGGTGTCATTGAAATTAGTAAATGAGATTTTTCCGACCCTATAATATCATATTTTTCTGAAGTTAGAGCGATGTACAGCTGTCGATTGGAACAAACGCATTCGTATCATTCGTTTCTTTATATTCTGTGTTTTCATGATGTAGAAACCAGTGCGATAATTCACAGGTGTCATTGAAATTAGTAAATGAGATTTTTCCGACCCTATAATATCATATTTTTCTGAAGTTAGAGCGATGTACAGCTGTCGATTGGAACAAACGCATTCGTATCATTCGTTTCTTTATATTCTGTGTTTTCATGATGTAGAAACCAGTGCGATAATTCACAGGTGTCATTGAAATTAGTAAATTAGATTTTTCCGATTCCCATCACCATCGCAACTAAATTGCAAAATTAATTTGTTAAGGTGTATCTGTAAAAAAACTCATTGCTTCAGCTGGAAATTAAACAGGGTTTTTTAAACTATTCAGCCAATTCTTTAAAAAATATCTACTGAGATAATATTCCATTTTTTTTTAGACTTGATCTTATTGAGTCCACTTTGGTAATTAATTTTGAGTGATACTCTTTGACATATTTTTCAAAGTCGTGTCTAAAGATGAATAATGAATAAATTATCAAAGTAAATATACTTTCATTTTAATATTTTATTTTAGAATATCATTTTCCTTGAGAAGCAGAAAGTTCTTAAAGAAAACTGTTGCAAGAAATAAATGTGGTTTCGTAAAGATAATCTCTACATTTATGAGCATAATTTAATGGCTTTTGAACTCCTTGATATTCTCCACTCGCAATACACCCGTTCTACGATAGTTACACAGGAAGTTACTTAAGTCATAAAATTTGCATTTCGGAAAGTTAAAGCATTGTTCCCAGAAGGGGCAATAAAATATCTTGTTGCAGCTAAAGATTAGAAAGGAGAACTTTTCTCAGTAATAGTGCAATATCTTATGTGGCATATTTATATGGTTTTTTTCACTATTTTATCTGCAATAACATGCCTCCATTACATTATCAGTAAGTGACATTATTACTTTCGGTACAATACATGGTAATGTATATGGAAAAGTATTGGAATCGTGTCGAAAATCGTAACATGAGTTGTCGAAGGATCTACACGTTTTGGGGCCTCTAGATCAAGAAAAAACTTTTTATAGCCTGACATCTGTGTGTGTGTCTATGTGTGTGTTTGTCTCTTCAATGTATGTATTCACTTCTAATTCAAAAACTGATTGACCGCATTTTATAAAATTTTATAGGTACGCCACTTGTGAGTGACTCTGGTGCTGGTTAGATTTTGGTACCATTTATGATAAAATAGCATGTCTTTTTTGCGAAATGGTCCACAAAACCCGTATGTATCCATTCTAGTTAAAAAAATTTACTAAATTTCACAACATTTTGTAGATAAGTCGTTAATTGTATGTTACCCTGGTTCCGAATAATTGTTGGTGAGGTTCGGAAAATATGATCCTGTCTATTTTACGAAACCGTCCGAAAAAATGTTCAAAATCTAAAATAAAAATGCACGTTTGCTCAAATGAATCTCCTACATGTTTTTTATACGTAATTCTTTACGATGAAAGATGAAAAGAATAAGACCAATCTCGTCACTCTAGGTCTAATCGTTCGTGATATATTTTAGTTTTTTCATTTGGGATATGACGCTTTTGTAAATGCGTTCAGTTAACGAATGAAATCGAAAATTGAATTAAAAGTACAAATCCAGTGTAATTTCAAATAATTTTATACGGGATAGTTAGTGCAATTCAAATCAATTTAATAAATTATTAAAGAAATAAAGAAAAAATTAAAATTAATTTAAGTCTGTAGGGAAAGTCATGTGCTTCCCATATCAGATTTTTATCAATTTTCAGAAAGTAAAAATGAAGTATTGGGATAGTTAAGGATCCAACGCTTGGATTTAGGTAAACTTTCACGTTTTGAGAACTGTTAAACATGAATCAAGCATGTAATTACCCTGTTTCTTTGAATATATATGTTTTGTTCGAATTTTTACTTTCCCTGCAATACATGGTAATGTATAGGGAAAGTATTGGAATCATGCCGAAAATCACAACTCGAGTTTTCGACGGATCTACACGTTTCAAGACCTCTAGAATACTAAAAAACCATTTTTAGTGTGACGTCTGTGTGTGTGTCTGTGTGTCTGTGTGTGCAGATTTTGTATCCACTCTAACTAAAAAACTAATGGGCCGAATTTCACAAAATTTTGTAGATAAGTCACTTGTGGGCGGGGCTGGTGCTGATTAGTTTTGGGTAAAGATTCGGAATAAAAGAACCCGCCTTTTTTTGCGAAATGGCCCGCAAAAACTTGTATCCACTCTAACTGAAAAACTGATGGACCGAATTTCACAAAATTCGGTAGATGAATCACTTGTGGGTTACCTTGGTGCTGATTAGATTTTGGTACGATTTGGAAAAAAATGACCTGCCTTTTTTTGCAAAATGGCCCGCAAAAATCGTCCAAATCTAAACTAAAGAACTGGGTATACTCAAATATATCCATTAAATGCTGATTTAAGACGTAATTTTTAACGACGAAAAGAATAAGACCAACCCCATTACACTAGGACTGGCCGTTCTCGAGATATTTTAGTTTTTCGTACTTTCCCTGCGCCACCTTTGAAAATAAGCCCGGTTACCGAATGAGAACGAAAATTGAATTAAAAGTGAAATAAATTTAGTTAAAATAAAGAGAACGTTAATATAAGTCTGCAGGGAAAGTCATGTGCTGCCCACATCAGATTTTTACTTTCCCTGCTCTCTTACTTCTCTATACATAGTAATGTATAGAGAAAGTACTGGTATCATGACGAAAATCGCAACTCGAGATTTCGACGGATCTACACGTTTTGGAACATATAGAACACGAAAAATTATTTTTTGCGTGACGTCCGTGTGTGTGTCTGTCTGTCTATGCAATGTATGTATCCACTCTAACTCAAAACCTAATAGACCGAATTTCGAAAAATTTGGTAGGTCTGCCACTTGCGTATGATCCGGGTACTGATTAGTTTTGGGTACGATTGCCTGCTTTTATGAACCTGCCTTTATGCGCCTGCAGAAATTGCTTTTATCCACTCTAGCTAAAAAATTAATGGACCGAATTTCACAAAATTTGGTCGATAAGCACTCTGCTGCTGATTTGATTTTGGTAAGATTCTGAAAAAAGTACCTGCTTTTTTTGCAAAATGGTCAACAAAAATCGTCAATATCGGAAATAAAAGACTACGTATGCTCAAATATATCAATTATATGCTTGTTTTAAATGTAATATTTGACGAGAAAAGAAAAAGACCAACTCCATGTCTCTGGGACTATTCGTTCTCGAAATATTTGATATTTCTTGCATTTTTGTTACGCCGCCTTTAGAAAATTGTTCAGTGTCCAAATAAAATCAAAAATTGAATTAAAAATGCAAATTTAGTGTTATTTTGTGCAACTAAACTCAATTATGAATTATTAAAGAAAAAAAAAAGAAAAAATGAATTTAAGTCTACAGGAAAAGTCATGTGCTGCTCACATCAGATTTTTTAAAGTTCTGATCATTCTGAATTCCTCTGCAAAATTATAATAATTTCCAACACTGGTGATCTTTGTTTGAATAGCTTTGTTTCTACCCTGGAAAATATTTTATTTGTTGCCCTTTTATACCTTTAACTTCTATTTTATACTGCCTTTTCAAAACATTTTTTTAATAGTTGAAAGTATGACTAGAAAATACAGATTTCACAAATCTTTAAAGCAAAGAAAATCCATGTACGACATTCACGGTAACACTTATACCTATACTATATTTTTGTATTGCACCGTAATTTTTACTTTCCTTTATATAAATAATGTATAAGGAATATATTGTGACGGGGTCGAAAATTCGAATTCGAGTTTCCGACGGGAGCGCATGTTTCAAGCATCCCTGATCAGGAATCGAATATTTTTTGAGTGATGTCTGTGTGTGTTTGTCAGTGAGCCTGTAGAGACGATATCTCACGAACGAATGGAGCGATTCGAACGAAATTTGGTACAAATTCACAATCCATGAATACTGGAAACCTATTGTTTTAAAACAAAATCGAATGTTCAAACCCCCCCTAAATTTTCGAGTGAAATTTTGAAAAAATCATCAAAAAATCAAAACCGTTAATGACGTTACGCAAATAGATATAGAAAACGATTGAGATAAACTTTAGAAAGCTAGCATGAACCGTTCTCGAGATATTGCACATTTTTCAAATGCATTTATCATAAAAATCCCATAAATAAAAAATAAATATTAACTGTTGAGAAACATGTTTACTTTTCATATGTAATATCATGCGATAAATTTGGTGCCATCGTTCTCGTGGATCTAACTCGTTCCATTCACGAGAAAAGATACTCGGAGTAATACGTTTGTATTTGAACGCCTCATAGTCATTTATCGCCTAATAGTCATTTATCTGCAGTAAAAACAACTTATTTCTCGGTGCATAACGCCTGGCGAGATTTTGGTGACGAATTTAGCGGAATGTAGCCAACTTGGCGACATTTTTATATGTTGCCAAATTAACGAAAATCTCGCCAAATAGAAAAAAATGACGCTATATCAATGAAATTGACGAGTAATTGAAGAAAATTCATATCTTGGAAAGAATATAAGTATCTACTATAAGAATAACAATTTTTTAACTGTAAAAGTAGTAAATTCATTGCATTATATAAGGAAAGTCATGTGTTGCCCACATCATATTTTTTATGATGTCTATCAGATAAAAATTTTAGATTTTCCCTTTTATTTTCCTCGATAAATTTATTTGTTTCAGCATAATTTGGTCATATAACAATTAGGGAATAGAGTATTTCATTTGAAATGTATTACGCATATATCGTCTTCAGAGAATGTTTAATTCTTTGCAAGATGTGACAAAACTTTTATACGTTATATATTTTTTTAATTTATTTGCATATTTTGAATTTTTTATTGTGTTTTTCCTTTATGCAGATAAATTTTCCTATCTTAAAGGATTGTAAATTTCGAAACAAATATGGTTTCTTAGAGATAATCGGCATTTTGTGTGAGAATAATTTAATGGCTTAAGCAATCTCCTGATTTTCTTTACTCGAAATTTCTCCGTTCTAATATAGTTGAACAGAATATTACGAAAGTCGTAAAATTTGCATTATGGAAAGTTAAAGGAAAGTTCCTCCACTAGGGGAAAATAAAATGCGTAGTTAAAGATAAAGTTTGCAATGTGGAACTATTGGAAGTAAAGGGCTATGTCTTATTAGGCTTATTAAGTAGTTAGAAATGGATAACTTCAAGAAATGTTTTGATTTTCGTTTCTTACAAGTGCAATTACTTTCGATATATGTACTTTAAAGATATAATATATGTTCGTAAATTTAAGAAAATAATTTACAATTGGAGGAAAACATACTTCGAAAAAATAAATAAATGTATCGATCAGTTATATGTATTGTCAAATAAATGTACTAATCCTTCATTTATAACTACAGACTCATTATAAAAATAAGAACAGTTATGACACATGTTATGTGGATTCAGTTGCATACGAAGTAACCACTTGACTACGCCTGCGTCAATCCGGCCGTGTGGATCCGGCCAATGTGTGGATCCGGCCGTCCAACTAGTTACTCTAAGTCCTCTGGACCAGTCGGACGGTCTGGGTCTTCCACATGTTATGTGGATCCAAATAGATACTCTAAGTCCTCTGGACGAGTCGGACGGCCTGGGGCTTTCACATGTTATGTGGAATGTTGTCATATGCTCAAAAACATTCAAATTTATATATATTTGACAGTGGTATGATGAACATATTTTTACAATGTATGTCTGGAATCATGGGTGTCCGCTCAGCATACAAAAATGAGCTCAAATTTCAAGATAACTAAAATGCTTATTCACAATCACAGCGTAAACAGGAACAATGAATAAAAATCTGATGTGGGCAACACATGACTTTCCTTATATAATGTAATGAATTTACTACTTTTACAGTAAAAAAATAGGTTTTTGTTATAGTAGATACTAGTATTCTTTCCAAGACATTGAATTTTCGACAATTAGTCGTCATTTTCATTGATTTAGCGTCATTTTTATCCATTTGGAGAGATTTTCGTTAATTTGGCAACATTTCAAAAAGTCGCCAAGTTGGCGACATTCCGCCAAATTCATCGCCAAAATATCGCCAAGCGTTATGCACTAAGAAATAAGTTATTCTTACAGCAGATAAATGACTATTGGCGTTCAAATACAAAAGTATTACTCAGAATATTTTTTTTCATGAATGGAACGAGCTAGATCCACGAGAATGATGTCACCCAATTTATCGCATGGTATTACATATGAAAAGTGAACATGTTTCTCAATAGGAAATATTTTATTTATATTTTATATGACTTTTTGATATTTTTTTTGAAAAATGTACAATATCTCGAGAACGGTTGGTGTTAGCGTTCTAAAATTTATGTCAATCGTTTTCTAATGAAGGATTACATAAGAAATGTCTATTTGCGTAACTTTATTAGTTGTTTTGATTTTTTGACGATTTTTTCAATATTTCATTCAAAAATTTAGGGGGGTTCTGAAAATTTGATTGCGTATAAAAACAATAGGCTTCCAGTGCTTACGGATTGTGATTTTTGTACCAAATTTGGTTTAAATCGGTCCATTCGTTCGTCAGTTATCGTCTCCACAGACCCACTGACACACACACACACATACTTTCACACACACAGACATCACTTAAAAAATGCTTGATTCGTGATCAGGGATGCTTGAAACGTGCTCTCCCTTCGAAAACTCGAATTTGAATTTTCGACCCCGTCACAATACTTTCCTTATACATTATGTATATAAGGAAAGTAATAAAACAGCACATCTCCACTAATTTCACAAAATAATGGCAACTATTCTCAAAACAATGACGTAAATCACAGTTCAGTGTAGCTCATATCACTCCAACTGTTTTCCAACGGAGTAATAACTACTCTAAGGTACCTTCATAGAAACTTCTGGAAATCTGTCATGTCTCGTAGACTAATGATTATTTCGAGGTGTTTTCCTGAACATTCGAAAAGTCGCCAAATTCTGTCAAATTGGTGAGAAATCGCCAAATGTGGAAACATTTTTCTGAACTTCAGCATCTGGCAATCATGGATTCACGGTATAGGAAAACTTGCATGTACAGATGTTTCTTCCATCTGGTTTTCCCAAGTGACTCCAGTGAAAGCAAGCATTTCATACATTCGTTAAAATATATAATGGAAAATCACGTCGAATCAGTAGATACCCTTCCAAAAGTAGAATGTTCGGATTTTTAATGTGGATAACATCTGTACTTGGAGTGTCTCTGGCAGAAATCGTAGCGTTATGAAAAGTGTAAACATTTTGGACAAGTATATAACCTAACCTAATAGATAAAAATGTAAATATCTTTTGTCTTACAGGAAATATGGTCCAGAATATAAATGTATAAAAATACCTTTAATTATTGATATTTTAAAATTTATTTTCGAGAATGTAAATTATCTGCCCGAGCGTTTCTTTTTTTCCACATTTTCCTTGCTTTCATCAGAAATATATTCAAAACTATTAAATATAAATATAAATAGCAAACGACAAAAACATGTATTAATAAATTTGATTTCAAAATCTATATTTGTTTTTAAAGCATGCTCCTACCTGTATATTTATCGCATAATTCTCTTGTCACATTGAAGAAGTTTGAAAATTTTCTTTTTTTCAAATTTGTATTGCTTATATCTCAAAAACTAAAAGTACTAGATATAAATAATAAGCAAGCATGTGTAACACGAGCTCTTTGTTTTTGAAGTATAGTGATTATAATTTCGATACTTTAGTATTTTAACTTGTGATTTCCAATGGGAGGAAAAGCTTTTATAATTAAAATTCCACGATTATTGCTGTCCAATCAGTTTACTTACTCCTTTGTGAAATATTGATGCATAAGCACGATATATTTTATTTTGTTTAAAAGCAAAATGAAGAGGTTAAGTAGATTTGGAGATTATAAATATGTTTAATGATTGCTGAGGTTTGAACAGAATTGATAGAAATATATATTTGCAAGAACATATTTATGTGCCACCAGGCAAGATTATAGAGTAACTTGAATGTAAAATTCCGTCAGATACATTGCTAAAGTTCAATTTATATACCCAGAATCAAGTTAGTAAAATAATGTGATATTCTGATGTGAAGTCTAAGGTCGGAGTATGCAGATGAAACCGAGAGGAATACTAAAACTGCTAGCTCGCTATAAACACTTCGTTCTAACGCTCTGAAATCCTGTAAACGAAATAAATGAGGGTGAAAAAAATCGAATAAACTTATTGAACTTTACCGAAGTTTTTTTACAATATATTATTCACACAAAGCATATTCGGTTTCATCGGACTGCAGCCATCGCTGATATTTTATAATTACATTTTATTACCTTCATGATTTTTTTTTTCATTTCATTTATTTAGTTTTAAATTAACATGTTTAAATAAGGTTATCTTAAATGTATAGTAGATTGAAGGATTCGGTAGGTTGAAATTACCTCTCCATATGAGTGTTTGTTTATAAGGAATATACACTTTTACATATTGCTTTCACATGGGTGAAGATAGAAATCACTACCGCGAGATATTAAATTGCATAATTCTACTGGAAAATATACCCGGAGAATTTATTGAAAGGTATGGAGTATTTATTCAAAGGTACATTGAAGAGAATGTAATTAGTAACTAAATTAGAAATAAATGTGAAGTATGGCGTTTAAGTAAATAATACATGTCAGAACATTAGGTGTTAATGCAAAATATCTGTTTTCATATGAGATTTTAGCATTTTTGTATTGACTTTCGTCATAATATATCACTAACTTTTAAATTACGTTGCATATATTGTTGTAAACGTATAATATACCCTTTCTTCTGGAGTCTCTTGTCTCTTTCTTAGTCGAAGTGTTTTCTCCAGAAGACACTCATACGGTCGTTTTTTTCCATGACGTCATTGTATGGTTTCTAGACATGACGATTTATAGCCAATTTGGTGACATTTGGCGACTCCCGAATCTACGGAAAGCATCTCGAAAAAACGATTATTCTATGAGATATGGAGAAATCCAGAAGTTTCTATAGAGAGACTATAAAAGGAATCATCACTTTATTGGAGTTAATTGACGTGATACAATCTACAATGGACTGCGACTTCTGCTAATTTTTTTAAAATAGTAGCTGTGTATTGTGAAAATACTTCCGTCAATATTTTGGAAATAATATCAGTTATGTTGTGAAAATAGTGAATCATTTAAGAATTTTTTTACTGTATATTATTCCTGTTTCGTTGTGTTTGTGAATAAACGTTTTTGTTATCTAGAAATTTGGACTCGTTCTTGTTTCACGCTTGCACATCCACGATTACAGAGGATACGCTGTAACAATATATATATATATATATATATATATATATATTAAATCACTTTCTATTTAATATATTTTATAATGAACTCTTATTTTGCTTTTACATCCTCATTATTTTTCACTTTAATGTATGGAGCATTAAGATGTAAATGTGGTATTTTAACGACAACATTTATGAGTAAACTTTAGTGGTTTATGAAAATTCCTTTATATACTTGAGTCGAAATTCACACGTTCGATAATAGTTGCATAGCATGCTGTATAAGTCGTAAAATTTGCATTTTGAAATGATCAACCGATGTTCCCAGTTGGAGTAATAAAACACGTTGTTAAAGTTAGAGATTACAAGTGGAACTTTTTAAAGTAAAAGTGCGATATCTAATAAGACACATTTAAAATGTTTCTTGGAAATGTAATCTTTTTACAACATACTTATAGTACTATTCTTTTCTGTTTACCAGAAAACATAAAAGTCAATGAAATAGTTGTTTTTTATGTTTTTTGTAAACAGTTATTTTGATTATATTGTAATGCAATTATAAATATTTAAGAACTGCCTCTTTTAGTTAATTAGCTCGCTTCTTCCCCTGCTTGCTACGCTCACCAACTCCCGTAACTAATTGCGCAAGTCGGGAGGATTCCCCTTCTATTCCCTCAGTTCCCTTCGCGATCACTTTCGCACCCCTCCAACACAGGCGTAATACGCTTGTTGTTCGCCGTTCCTCGTTAACTGACGCTCACTGTCTCCAGGAGAAGACATACAGCTATACAGAGAAGTACACATATAGACATATATACATATACACTGAGAAGTACATATACAGACACACAGACAAATAGTTGCATAGACAAATATTTACACAGGCACACATACGCCAGGCCTAAAATAGTGGATTTGTGTTCTAGACAGCCCGAAACGGATGGATCAGTTCAACATTCGAATTTCGATTATCGACATGATTGCCATACTTTTGTTATACATTACCATGAATTGTAGGGAAAGTAATAATGAGGAGCAATATGGGTCTGCTATCCCTTGTCATGTGGCAGAACCAAATAGTTATTTCATGGTGAAGAAATGGTATCAAAACCAACGCTTAAAAAAGATATCTATAAATCAATATGAAGTGATATTTAAGATCACCACAACGTAAGTAAAGCCAGTGCTCTCGTGATATTTTTTCTCATACGTTTAAGTAGTATACTAAATAAAAAATATTCAGAATTATTTCTTTGCGAGAAATGTAATTAATACTTAGCCATCATGAACATGGAAATTCCAATAAAAATAATTAGTTGATAAATTATAATAAATAATATATTAGTTCATAATATAATAAGTTATATAACAAACTATGTGAAATACGCATTCGCACCAACGCGTTATTTATAAAAATATAAAATACAAACACCAGTAGTCGCTTGATGAAAAAAATCTCCCGTCACCCAAACGTCAATGGTCGCTTTATGAGTGCTCATGTGAAGCACACGGGGGAAAATAGCAGACTGTTTGAAGGCTCCAAATCCACTCAGACTTATCGAAACTAATTGCAGATGGTTTGGTAGATTGTAAAAGTGTGCTAGAGCAATGGTGATGCCTCTAGGATCACTTCAAAGTACATAACGCTTTTTCTAAATATTTACTACAATGTTTTTTATTGTTTTTGTTATTCTGCAATTGCAAATATGTTTGAAGCAAGTATTTTATCTCGTACTGTACTATATATATATATATATATATATATATATATATAAGATGGAAATTGGAAGTTATTAAAGATATTGAAGTGTTATAGCATATATGCGCAAAGCAGCTCCAAATACTATACACGATATAAATATAAAAAGTATAAAAAGCATGTAAAATTTGAAAAAAGAAGGAAGGCTTAGCGAGAAGGTTGGCTTCTATATATATATTTATATATAGAAGCCATATATTTATATATATATATATATATATATATATATATATATATTGTTATATATATATACATATATATATATATAATATATATATATATATATATATATATATATATATATATATATATATATATATATATATATATATATATAGAGGGTGTTCCAAAAACATTGACCTCGTCTTTTATGTTTTAAATATTGATCTTAGACATATATAATAAATTACAAAGTGGCGTAAAAGAAGTACAGAATCTTATGAAATTGATTAAAATTTTCAAGGGAATTAAAATTAAAGAAATGCAAAATTTAAATTTGTGTACGGCGCCCCGTACAAAAAGATTTCCAATGAGTAAAATGGGCCGCACACACTAATAAGTTGTTGTACAAAATTTTAGCATTTTAGCATAAAAAGTTCCGGAGATATGAAAAGACAAAAATGCTGACTTAAACCCCTTTTCGATACATCGACATGGGTTCTCAGAGGCGAAATATCATGTCGGCAGATCGCGTATCAGGGAACATACATAAAATACGATAGAAAAGTATGATTACATAAATAAATAACAATTTTGCTACATATTGCTACAAAAGTATCTACACTGTGTAGAAATAATAACTTTACGCAAAGATTACAAAGCCAGTTCAAATAATTTTCTATCCATGCCAAAGATCCAATAAAGATAAGAGGCAGATATTATTTGCCTATGATGCATTTCTGCGGTGCGTTATTTGCATTCTTGCTGTAAACATTTGCACTTTAATTTGTTATTAATCCCTCACCAACTTTGTTTAAAAATATCTCTGGGACTTTTTTATGATAAAATGCTGAAATTTTGTATATCACCTTATTAGTGTATGGGGCACATTTTACTGATTGGAAATGTTTTTGTACGGTGGCCGTATAAAACTTTAAATTTTGTATTTCTTTAAATTTTATCTCCTGACAATTTTTATCAATTTCATAAAATTATGTACCTTTTTTCACGCAACTTTGTAATTTATTATATATGTCTAAGATCAATATTTAAGGAATAAAATCCGTGGTTAATGTTTTTGGGGCACCATGTATATATAATTGAAAAGTGATCATTTAACTTATAAGTTAAAAATACAGAAATTTTAGTCATTTTGTTACAATAATAAATCTAACAGCAAACTTTTACATAAAATTCTAAAATTACGCAAAATGTTAACACGAAGTTAGGCACCACGCTGCCCTGCATCATCGAACAGTATATAATATAACAATGGTAAGTTTCAAACCTGATAAAACATAAAAGAAACCCAAGAAAGAGAACAAGAAAAAAGCATAGAACCAAAAGATGGCTGAGGGGAGGTTGAGACCCCCTCACCCCAGTTGAGTATGCTTTACGCCATGGTCACACTCCAGAAAGCCGGTACTTTTCTTTATATAGGCCGATTGTTCCAATATGTATATGGATAATTGAAACAAACAGGCCATTTATCCGTTGAATCTAATCACAAAATGTTGGAAAAGTATAACTGTTAAACATAATCCCAACTGAACCATTGAAAAGTGCGTATCCCATATACGACTTGCTGCCATTTTTTATAGTAACCCACCATCAACTCAACCACGCCATTTATCCAGTGTCACTAATGGTTGCAGTTAAACCATAAAAAGTTGAGATTATACTGTTCAAAAATCCAACCGGATAACCTTTAGTCTTTGTAAAAAAACGTTTATCCTGTTCTTCATATCTGTCTCTACTACGAGAGTATAACAGTTTGTTTCTGGACAACAAATTCAAAATGATATTTCGAAATACTGCACGACTCAAACAAGTATACCATGATGTATCGAAGTTAACATCAAATGAAACACCTGTCCGTGTGTCATATATGCGAGAATATATATATATATATATATATATATATATATATGCAGCGTGTCCCAATAACTTTGACCTCGGTTCCTTAAATATTGATCTTAGACATATATAATAAATTAGAAAGTTGCGTACAAAAAGGTACAGAATTTTATGAAATCCATAAAACTTCTCACAGGATTAAATTTTAAGAAATACAAAATTTTAAATTTTATACGGCTCCCATACTAAAACATTTCCAATGAGTAAAATGTGCCTCATACACTAATAAGGTGATGTGCAAAATTTCGGCATTTTATCGTAAAAAGTCCCAGTGATATGTATAAACAATATTGGTGAGGGATCATTTACAAATTAAAATGTAAATTTCTACACCAAGAGTGGAAATGTCGGAACGCAGAAATGCATCATAGGCTTGTTGTCAAGCGAATGTAGTTCTGTGTTGGCATGGATGGAAAACATTTTGCACAAGCTTTGTAATCTTCATGTGAAGTTATTATGTCTACACAGTGTAGATACTTTTGTACCAATAAATAGCAAAATTATTATTTATTTCTGTAATCATTGTTTTCTTTCGTAATTTGTGTATGACCCCTGAAACGCGATCTGCCGACATCATTTTTCCCCTCTGAGAATCAATCCAAGCTGATGCATCAAAAAGTGGTTTAATTCAACATTTTTGTCTTTTCATATTTATGGAACTTTTTATGATAAATGCTGAAATTTTGTACATCACCTTTTTAGTGTATGGGGTACGTTTTACTCATTGGAAATGTTTTTGTACGGGGACCATATAAAAATTTAAATTTTGCATTTCTAAGACACGTAATTCCCTTGAAAATTTTAATAGATTTCATAAAATTCTGTACCTTTTTTTACGCATCTTTTTAATTTATTATATATGTCTAAGATCAATATTAAAGGAATAAAAGCCGAGGTCTATGCTTTTCAAACACCCTGTATATATATATTATACACACACACACATATATATATAGTATACATTTCTATATATATATATATATATATATATTTTTTTTTTTTTCCAAAAAGAATACCCAAGTACAGAAAAGCAAAGGATGAATGGATGAATGTGAAAAACGAAAAGTATCACAAGTGGCCGGGGGGAGTTGTGACCCCCACTCTCCGGTTGAAATTTTTTTTTCATGTGGCTATCTCAGAATACTTTACATTTGTAAATTATATATATATATATATATTATATTCAGAAATCAAGCATGAAATTGGGAACTATAGATCAGGGCTTTCTTTACTATAACCAAAACACTGAATAAAATCAGAACGAATATACATGACAATTATTTTATATAATATTTTTCAGGACATGCTAATTTTTATTTCTAAATTAAATCCTCCAACTATACTCTAGAAACACAAATCACTTGTCAAAAGCAATTTTGTAATCACAAGTTTTGAAGAATTATGTTTAAATGTATTGTGTTTGCAGCATCTAATCTGCATTTTAATTGAAGATTTTGCACTCTGAGACTGTTTAGTAATTAGAAGCCCGTAGAGCGTAGTGATTAATATAAAAATTTAATACTTTAAAGGCTTCTTCTTTCATTATAAAAGAAGAAAAATAGCTTTTGAAATGATGGAGTTCCTTTTATTTCTTATGGTATGATTGAATACGTTTATGAAATGAAAATGGCTTTTTTATATGTTTGAATTCATTTCAGTTCGCAATCTCATAATAAAATTTTGTGAACCGTGAGATGCTTCTCATTTTGAGCTGCTTATTCTTTCATTTGGGAAAACAACGCGACTGAAAATGACTGGAAAAAAGTTTAAATTAAAATGCATTTTTGAAATCCGCATATGAATAAAATGTTTTATTATATTAATGATACACTACATCTTGACATTGTTATGCTTTATTACTCGTGAGATTTTGGAAATGCATTATGTATGAGAATAATACCAACAATTTTATAGGATTAATTTTTATCCACTTAATTTTGAAAGAATAGTAATATTTTAGCTACATAAACACAATATAAATTGTGTAAAATATTATTCGAAATGTATCTATAGCAAATGTATAATGTTTACCTCAGTTCATGTAGTAAATTTGTATATGTTAACCAGAGCGGAGTGTATTTAAAAGATCCATAGTGAATATTTGTCTTTGACGACTCATGCACGACTGAATTATATGTGCTATCGCAAATAACTATATCAATTAGAATGGGACATTTATTTTATGACTGAATTTTAAAATCTAAAAACTTATCAAAGGCAGGGCTAAAATGTTTATTACTAATATTATGGGATAAAGCGGCGGAATTTTATTGTTTTGCATATCACGAGTAGTTGACTCTCATATTTCCTCTGACAGTAGTTGCAACTTTTATATTGGTAGTACTAAAATGACTTTAGACATTATATTGTCCGAGGATTTTTGTGGTATCAAAAAAAATACAACCGATTTCTCTCATACTGTTATTAATGATCATTTTGACACCCTCTTCGATAAAAATTTTCTTTCAATAATTTTGTTGCAATAATTTTGCAATATTTTCTTTGCTTATGTATCTGTATCGAGATCTCATTCGTAATTTTGACTCTGTTCAAAAACCCATCTTTACCTGGCGTCTTATTCTGGATTCGATAGTGGTGAAATCATTATCTATGTACAATATCTCAAAAATATAATCAAACTACTGTAACCCCATACGAATTTGTTTAACCAGACATATCGAAAAGCATCGTTTCTTCGTATCCAAAATAAAATCAGTGTGTATGATTTAAATACTTCTGAACAACAGCTCACTTAGTAATTTGGTATTCACAAAATTTAGTAAATTCGGAATAAAGGCAGGGTTTTTTCTTTTTTTTTGGCTAGCAAAAATTCTAGATTGTTTAACTAAATGTTTAGATTTTGGTACGTAAATTTTTTTCGCCACTTTTTCCCACTAATGGTCAGTTTTATTATGAGATTTCGGACATATTACTTAAGACAGCGAAAAAATATGGGAACTGCCAAAATTTGGAGCCCCTAATTTTGGCACAGATAATGGCACATAGGCAAAAAGAATTGAACATGCCAACCAAGAAAAGGACTTAGATGTAATTTTACTACTATATCGTGAATTCTGCTTCAAAAAGATAGGATGTAAGTCAAAATATCAAAAATTCTGTACAATTATTCGATTATGAAGAGGATCCTCCGGATCAAGCACAGGGTGTAATACAAAAACAGCATATTAAATTAGTATTAATTATTTGATTACTTCTTATTGATGCTGCACTTAAACATTTAAATGTTTTTGAGCTTCCCCTTTTACAATTTTGTACTTAGCAGTTTTTTTTAATTGCTATGAAATGTGTCTATGTTATGTATATTCACCTCGAACGTATCTGTTTTTCAGATTAGCTATAAATATTATGCAATTTTTTTTGCTAGTTTACTGAATAAAAAAAGCACCAACGTACTTATATCTTCTCATAAGCCTTTAATGAGGATCGTATAACGCTCGAAAGAGGCCTGATTCATTTTAATGTAATTTATGTCTTTTAAGTTGGAATACACTTTCTATGTACTTTGTCGGCGAAGTTAATGTACCACAAATTGCGATTACAAGATTATTGATTGAAATTTACAAACATATTTGTACATTCGGTTAAAACCCTTGCGCTGGATTTGCGTTGGAGTATATAATCGCTTTTGTATCAATTTAGTATAATCCTATTTACATTAACTTCATTTAATTACATTTAGATTTTACTTCTAGTAACCATGGCAGCACAAAGCCCTGAACCTTGTTAACACTTTACTACAAAGTTGAAAAGTGTTTATGACTTTGTTCATTCTGTATGCCTGTCTGTCTGTCTGTCTGTCTGTCTGTCTGTCAGTTAGCACGATAACTGCCGTAAAATAACTTAATCAAAATGAAATTTTAGTATGTTGTTCAGACGGTCAGTAGAACCTATGGGAATATAAATGAATAATATCACCCAATTAGTTTTGGATTGAACCCGGGTCGAAAAAATGAAATACATTGAGCCCTATGGGACCTAATTTTTCAAACATTTTTTAGGCGGATTTAAAATTCACAAATTGCTTCGAAAATTTTAGGTAATATTCAAATTGTTCCATAAAATATGTAAAAAAAAATTCAGCGAAATATATTCAGTAGTTTTTTTAATAAAAATTAAAATAATAATTACACCTCTTATATGAAACGATCACGTGACCATGATATGAAACGATCACATGATCCACTTCAAAGTGATATATGGCATCCATCTTGTTTCAAAATCGTGATTTTTTTAAGTTCTTTTTAATTCATATTGAGTGTTGTATCCGTCCTAAAACTACTTTATTTTTGCTTAAATTCTGAGCATCTACATACTGAAACAACGCAATGACAATATATTTGAGTTTAAATGCTCATCTAAATTTGATTATTACTACAACTAAGCCTATTTTTCACCTATGTAAAATGTAAACAGCAAAATATATAGAATGAGTTGTATTAGAATTCCTGTATTTTTTTAACACAAAATAATTTAGTCTATGGAGTCTGCATGGCTGATATGAATGAAATATTAATTGATTTCATAAAGAGAAGGACGATATTTTTCGATGAAGTTTCAAGCATAGAGTTAAATTTTTTGTAGCTCCATGGTCTTAAACAAAATGTTTAAATAAAATAAATTATTATAGTATTGTGATGAATGAAATGAATGGGAGAAAGTTATGAATGAGATCCTGTTTTTATAGAGAGATCCAGGCGTGCTATTTTTTCTATGACGTCATTTGAATTAATTTTAGTTCTTTTCGATGAAGTTTTCAAATATAATAAATTATCGTAGTATTATGATAATTCTAAAACTATTACCGAGGAATGTATAACATTTTAGAGATGTTTAAACTAGGCAATTTATATTTCAATGCCGTCCTTTGAATGACGTTCATTTTTTTCGATGAAGGTTTAAGTTTTCAAATATAATAAATTAATGCAGTATTGTGATAAGTTTCAAAATATTACCGAGGAATGTATTGCATTTTAGACTTGTTTAAATAAAATTGCATTGATGTTGGAAAGTGTTTCATAATCAATGCTTTAAGCATGAGTGATCTTTCTTGTTTTATTTGTAATTTTAATAAACTTAATATTATTCATATAATAACTTAATATAATTCAGTTAAAAATGTTAATACACTTAGTATAATTCATATAATAATCATTGCACCACCAAGACATGTAGATAGGTTAATCCGTTAAATATGTCTTCCAAATATCAGTTCTTAACATTTATAATTAACGTGTGGCTTTAGATTCGATAAATTATTAATATTTCTGTAGATTATAAAAATTTGTTATGGAAGTGTAGCTGTTAGCTACGTCCAAATTTGTTTAGGGATTTAAAAAACTTTTACTTTTGCAATTCTGAAAAAAGTTCGTTCAAACATCCGATGCTATTCGCAGTACACAGTATTTAATGAGCATTAGATTTCTAAACCTTATAACAACAACCCGCTTTTACGGAAATTATTGCATGTAATTAAATCTGTCGCTCACACTTGAATCTAACTGCATCAAAAAGGGAGGGTGATATTTTTAATATCTGGCATGTTTTCTTAAGGGCAGCACATCTCAAGGCGAAATGAAGCAATTTTAATATACAATTTAACAATTTGCATTTAAGTTAAATATAAAGATATTGATTAAATTTTTTCATGTGAATAATATATATGATTGGATTATCTGTGACAAAAATGGAGTGTTACAAATGTGAATATTTTAACTTTCTACTTTGAAAGCGTTTTATAAAATTGTGTACCCAACCATTCAAAAAACACATTTTGAATAAAATAGACGAAACTATATAAACACGCATATTCATTAGTACGTATTTACATATTTAAGTTATATAAATTGGGCTTTAAAATAAATCAAACTTATAAAAGTTATATACAGGGTGTACATATGTAGGGTGTCTTTTAGATGCTATTATTTCCCATAATTATTTTTATTTTCACATTTATGTTTTTTGAAAACCCACTTTTACTAACAAGTGCATTATGTCTATTTCTTTTCACCTAATTTTGTCTAAAAAGGCTTCCTTCAATGCATATTTTAATCGCGATGTTAATGTTAGTTCCACTATTACATCTTTAAACAGTGAAATTGATTTAATTTTTAAACTCAGTCAGGATGTCGGTTACTCTTATGAACTTGTTTATAAAATATTTGCTTATATTTGCCATAAGATTTCGCAACCCAATTCTAGTCTTATCCCCATCAATGAAAGTTTACCGTTTAAAGCTAGTTGTCCTTACCATCCTAAAATTTTTCGTCCTCTTATCAATTTTTATACTGAATTTAATTTTAAATCCGCTCATTCAACTGTTACTACTATATTCAATCGTATTCGTACTGATAAATTTAGGGATAATGTTAACTTTAAAAGTCTTGCTGGGGTATATGTTGTACCCCTTCTTTCTCCGGATGTTTATACATTTTATATCGGTAGTACAAAACGTACTGTTGGTATCTGTTTGTCTGTATATTGCAAAGATGTTGAAAGTAAGGTCAGAAATAAGGCTACGTTAGTGAAATAATCCTCCAACTAATTTTCAAAACGTTAAACTTTTTAAATTTTTATACGACCTCCTTAGACAAATTTGGTCAATCAGAAAATTTATTTTTAATACACCAAGATCATTAAAGAAAACTGCATACCTGTATCTTTAATATCAACAGAATTATGATAAAGGAAAAAATCTGACCGATGCCACTTTTCCGTGAAATGTGAAAGACTGTTTCATCAGTGAAAATAAGGATCATAAATAAATTGACATTGTAAATTGTTTAGATCAAAAATACGTTAATATGTGTCAAATTTTTTTTTATCACAAATGCATTTAAATAAAACGTTACACAGACAGATATCATATAAAGCAGCGGAACTCACTACACGGTTTGGGTATCCTATGTATTAGCATGCAGTTTTATATTTTTTGCGATATGTCACACATTTGCATTTCTAATTTGATATAGGGTCCCAATTCGCAATGGTTAATTTTCAATTAAATATATTTGGCTCAATTTTAAAGATACAGATATGCGGTTTTTCTAATGATCTTGTTGCATTAAAAATAAAAGTTTTCTGATTGACCAAATTTGTCTCAGAGGGTAGTATAAAAATTGAAGAAGTACAACTTTTTGAAAATTAATGAGAGTACTATTTCATTAACGTAGTCTCATTTCCTACCTAACTTTCAACATTTTTGCAATATACATTGCCCACTTATCTCCAACACTTATCTCCAATTTTTGGGACACTCTATATTTTTGGAATTGTCTTGCTTTGAAGTATTTTCTAAACCCAAAGCCCGATAATAAAAAATTGGAAACATTTTATGTACTATCTCTCCTAAACGAGGGATATAATTTGTATAGGTATCTCAGCTACTATGATACTAAAGGGAGAAACGAAAACTTTTTTACTGCTTTACGTTATTTACTTCCTCATATAATGATATTAATTCATTAAACGTTTAATGTTATTCTTAAATATAAATGGCAATATGCTAAGAGGCCAGGATAGAAACATTCTTGATAAGCAGCCAGTGGGCATAAATAAATAATAAATTTCAGAATATTATTTCCCTCTGAAGTTCTATAAAAGTATATTGTGTGTTTGGAGACAACAATGCTAACTTCTATAATTCATAAATATATTGACACATTGGTTTTAAGGCTTTACCTTGGCTTTAAATTATACAATCATTTATTAATTTTCTTTCTTATAATCATGGCAACACCAATCTTGCTTTTAATATGCCTTTTGAATATCGGTTTCTTAATACTCAAATTATTTTTTTAAATATTTCTAAGGATTTATTATTGAACTGTAAATGCTCTTTAAGTCTAAATCTAAGTAATTTCTATAAAAGTATATTGTGTGTTTGGAGACAACAAAGCTAACTTCAGTAATTCATAAATATATTGACACATTGGTTTTAAGGCTTTACCTTGGCTTTAAATTATACAATCATTTATTAATTTTCTTTCTTATAATCATAGCAACACCAATCTTGCTTTTAATATGCCTTTTGAATATCAGTTTCTTAATACTCAAATTATTTTTTTAAATATTTCTAAGGATTTATTATTGAACTGTAAATGCTCTTTAAGTCTAAATCTAAGTAATTTCTATAAAAGTATATTGTGTGTTTGGAGACAACAAAGCTAACTTCAGTAATTCATAAATATATTGACTCCTTGGTTTTAAGGCTTTACCTTGACTTTAAATTATACAATCATTTATTAATTTTCTTTCTTATAATCATAGCAACACCAATCTTGTTTTTAATATGCCTTTTGAATATCAGTTTCTTAATACTCAAATTATTTTTTTAAATATTTCTAAGGATTTATTATTGAACTGTAAATGCTCTTTATGTCTAAATCTAAGTAATTTCTATAAAAGTATATTGTGTGTTTGGAGACAACAAAGCTAACTTCAGTAATTCATAAATATATTGACACATTGGTTTTAAGGCTTTACCTTAGCTTTAAATTATACAATCATTTATTAATTTTCTTTCTTATAATCATAGCAACACCAATCTTGCTTTTAATATGCCTTTTGAATATCAGTTTCTTAATACTCCTATTATTTTTTTACATATTTCTAAGGATTTATTATCGAACTGTAAATGCTCTTTAAGTCTAAATCTAAGTAATTTAAAAATATTTTATTCTTTTAAATTTGAACATAAATGCAATATCAGATATTAATCCCAGTACGTATTATTTAATGGACGTTATATTTATAAATCTTATAACAGCCCACTTTACAAAAGTTATTGCACGTAATTTAAACTGTCACTCATACTCGAATCTAACTGTTACTTCATTAAAATGGGAAGGGGGGGGATTTTTAATATATTGCATGTTTTCTCAAAGAAGGAGGTCGTTTGTCTAGCCAACTCAGCAAATATGATACTAAAGGGGGAAATGAAAACATTCTCACCGCTTCACCCCATTAAGTTCTTCACCTAACAATAATAATTCATTAAACGTTTAATGATGTTCTAAAATGTAACTGGCATCACGCTGAGATGCCATGATAAAACAATTCTTGGAATGCAGCCTTATATTCGTATACTATGGATATTAAATTTACCACTATTATTTTGTTCTTAAGATGTTTAAAACCACATTCTGTTTTTGGGAGAAAATTAAAATATGTATTAACAGAGGAATGCATTATTTAAATCTTTAAATTCGTTATTAAATGAGTTTTATGCAAGTTACAGTATTTAAACGTGCCATAATAGTTTAATATTTATTTTATTGCTATGTATCGTCCTATATCAATCCTAAAACTCCATAAATATTTAGCTGAAGACGGTATAGATTGTGCATTTGGCTTGTTGTATGGTCAGCTGTCTGTTGTTATAACTACCAGCTAGAAGTTAAAATGGAGCTAATTGTCAATAGTTGCGTAATATCTAATTAAAACTCAAAATAAAATCAATGTATGTTTTCCATTTTGTATAAAATAAGCGAAAATGGACCAAAGCAGCTTACTTTTATTAAGCAGAAACCATTGAATATTTTCAGAATAGTAACGCTTCTTGAGTTGGTACACTAAGCGATTAAATTACAATACTGGCTTCGATTCTAACAAAGAAGTTTTAGGTCACGAATAGAGGTCGTAGATAATTTTCGAAATTCTTTTCACCATATTTTATTGTGTCTTTATTATAAAATCTTATAGATTTTTTTAATAGATTTGAATGAATATTTAAATATAACCCATAGTGAGTCTAATGGTTCAGATTTTAATTTTATGTTATTTCTAAGAGAAAATGAGATATTACATGAACATTTCATGGTAAATATGAGGAAGTTCACTTGCAAAATAGTTATATCAATGTTAAAAGTTTATTCAATCTTTTATAACGCAATTGTACCCCATCCATACCTGAAAAAAAACTCCCTTTGAATCAACACTTTGAATGTAATAATACGTAACATTCCAGGGAAAATGCAGTGTAATGTTTTGTATTTATCAACAACTTCAGATAGAATATTTAACCAATTTAAATATCGTAGTATATTTTATTTATTTTACTTCCTTGATTGGTCAGCAGTTTGATATCATTTATTTCTCTTCCGCTGATTGATCTTGTCGCAGCATCTCCAATTAGGATCTTATGTTATAAAATGTGAAACGAAATAAATGTAGTTCGCAGTTCATGGGTTTTTCATGACAAAAACCTAAAAATACGGAGTAAATCATGAAATAAATGCAACGAGGATGAAAAGAAATATGTAACACAAGTTGCAGAATACTGTTAGAAATACCAGACAGAAATCCGTTGTAATAATGTAAAGATCCTTGATGTCGGCGAATTTAGAAAAATATTTATAAAAACATCGCCCACGTTGCAACTATTAGCAAAAACTTCTACAAAATCCAAGATGCCTGGCAACTTTTTGGATTTTGTAGATTGGCTACGAACTTCACAAGTTACGTGCTTTTTTTAACTTTCCATAGACTGTATAAAACTGATCAAATGTGCAAAGGATTCAAAATACGTTAAAAACTGTAATTCCTTCAAATTTTTTATACAATTAGAAGGTTTATAGGCATATTTTAGCATGGAATATCGTATAATTATATAATCTCATAGGAACAGTGCTAAACATATGAAACATATTAACATATGATAAATCGCAACGAATATAACTTTTTCATTTGACATATTTTATTATGCGTTAAATACTTATTACACATAGTAAAAACGTTTGGTGTGTGCCAAATACATATTTTACTAATTAACTTTTCAAATATTTACTTTTGTCATCTTTAATTAGCATGTTACTCATCCCTACTTCATAAAAGAATACACTAGCATTCTAGAATCCGATAGCTTTAAACAGTTTCCTAACCGCATAAATTATACTCAGAAAGAATTTCGCTTTGAAAGAATAGTCATAAATTTAATATCCCTGCCATACCAAGAAATCTTTGAATTCCTAGAAATTTCTCGCTCTGACTTATCGCGTCGTGTCAATTACATGCATGCAGAATATTAAATTCTTAATGAATTATTCTCTTTAGTTGGGAATAAATAGATTGGAGGGTATTATTTTTTTTTCATTTCTCATTCAGTATTATACTAGTATTTAAGCCTGTCAAAGACAAGAAATCTAACGTTCTTAAAAGATTAGACTGCAATATTTGGTTTTATTTTGATTTAACATTGGTGCACGTAGCTTCAAAAATGTTTATCGGTTGAAAATTAACACAATTAGGTTCTATTCCATAGACGAGTCTCAGCCCTTTACGTCATCAGTGGGAGTTTCTTAAGAGCTCTAAAAGACTACACCTACCTGTGATATATTCTTCGAAGAAAACTGAAAATTCGGATCCATTATATTCAGTCCTGTGGCCGATACTATTATTGTGCAAAAATTCGGCTTTTTAAGCCACCAGCGGGCTCCTTAAGGAACTGGAAGACATTAAATAACAACTCATAATTTTCACCGGGGAGAGGGATAAAGCATCTGACTACGTTATGTTCTGCCTAAGGATCGATACTATAAGTGTTCAAGGACTTAACTTTATACGTCATCGGAGGCTTCTAGAGGATCTGAAAATGTATAAAAATTTTATTTTGTTCATCCTCTGTGGACTGAAAACCAAAATTCCGGCTACTTTAAGTTCTGTACGATATTCGACTCCAAAAACTGTACAAAGACAACGTCTTCTGACTCACTATAGTGATTCCAGAGGGCATAAAATAACCTTTCGAAATCCTCTATTTTCTTCGCCCTCGAGTGGAGGTTAAATAAAAAAATCCGGCTTTATAAAGTTCTATATCTCAGTTGTCATATAGTTTCAGCTTTTTTGGTCTCTGTGGGTTTTTGGTTGATCAAGAAACACAAAGATACATTGCATCCTTTGTAAATAACATTGCTGCCCCAAATGGGAATCGAACAACAGAACTTTGAATTGCCCAGCCGATGCTCTACCATTGAGCTACTGGCACGGAATTGCAAACTATTAACGTCGAAACAACTGACAATCGGACTAACCACCTCCGGCTATGTTTGCCTCCTGATACAGTGACTATCCTCTAGGTTAGACTCCTGCGTGGTTGTTGACCTCATGGTTTCAAAACCTGATCTCAATATACCAGAGTCTAATAAATCGTGTTAGACCGTCGATGACTTTGCTCTAGCCTGCAGGGTTGGTTTTTTCGCGCGCCACAGTAACAAAACTTGCTGCCCCAAACTCTAATCGAACCATGGATCTTTGTACAGGCCAACAGATGCTCTACTGTTGAGCTACTATGACGGAATTGCAAGCTCTTATCGCCACAGTGAAATCTGCAACATTAGACAAATACACATAGTAGATGGAATATTACTATATATTAACATACAATTTTATTGGTGAGCCTGGACATTTTATAAATATTTTATATATCGCGCATTTGTTACACATGTAATATGAATCATTTGTTACACTGGAATTTGTTAAATGCATGCTTACTAATTTACTTTTCACACGTTAACTTCTATCATTGCTAATTAACATGTTTCGCATTTTCCTTCCCAACATTCGAAGAATAAATACACCTGCATTCTAAAATCCCGATAGCTTTAAACAGTTTCCAAACCGCATAAATTATATTATTAAAGAATTTTGCTGTGAATGATACTCATAAATTTAATATCCCTGCCATACCAAGAAATCTTTGAATTCCAAGAACTTTCTCGCGCTGACTTAAAGCGTCATGTCAATTACATGCATGCAGAATATTAAATTCTTAATGAATTATTCTCTTTTCGTTAGAACCCGAGGTTTTTACGATTTAAATAGAGTGGAAGATTTTATTTTTTTAATATCACTTTTATTATATTTGGCATCATTGCTTAGAGAGGTATGTCCTTCATAATAACATTTGAAATATTAAAAATTTCACACTTCTACACTTATAATACTAAAGAGTAAGGTGTAGCTAAGAATTACATGCAGTTTAATATTACATATTACTAATAATATTATAAGTAATATTACATATTAATTACATGCAGTTATTTTTATGAAATCAGTTGATAAAATATTTGTAAACACGATTCTCCAGATATATAAATGCTTAATATATTAGATATATCTCTAATATATTAAGCATTTTTATATTAGAGATATATCTAATATATTATCGTGGGTTAGTTAGGTTGCAATATCTCAAATTCGGTGAGAGTATATGGATTGTTAACAGCTTTACCAACACGAAAATAAATTTCCTTAGAAAAATAAGATTAAAATCAAATAAAATATCGCATAGAAATTCAGCATTCTGATACAATATGGTACCCAGAAGTTTCCAGAGTCGAAGTATTCATATTAAGAATTTTACTCGCGAGAGTCATGATTTTTCAGCTAGAATGTTAACACAATTATTTTTTATTAAGAAAAGGAAACTACTTTCTTTCATAATCTCGTATTAATCGCGCAGTCTGAACAGTCATAAATACGCTACCCGACACAGAAAATGCAACACATTGAAAGAGCGAATAGAGTATGATGATAAAGGGCACACAGACAGAGATGTCATATATAAATAAGTGATGTTAATTCCAGAAAGAGAATGCAATACTGTAATGGCATAGACAAGATGATCAGTAGGCAGTAGGACCACCTCTTGTGGCGATACAAACTGAAACCCTTCGAGAAACAGATGCAATGAACGTGGGGATATTTTCCTGAGGGATGGATGACCGTATGCCTAAAACTATCTTCCATAAATCGTCCTCTGTTTGGGACGGGTGTAGGGCAGTCAAACAATGGTCAATCACATCCTATTCATGCTTGATGGATGAGAGATCTGTAGACAACAGAGTGCTGGTTAGTAACTGGATACCTTGCAAGGCTTATCTGCTGATGGTTGCGGTGTGTGATCGCGTATTATATTGCTGGAAAACAGCATTTTGCAATCGTTGACGGTAGGGCAGTGCAACCGGTCAGAACACCTCGTTCACATATCTTCGTGCCGCCATTGTGCCTCTGATACGAACCGGAAATAATCGGCTATGGAAGCCGATGGCACGCCAAACAAATGATGCTGCGTTGCCGAGCAGTACGGTGTTCAACAGTCGCAGCAGGATTGTATATGTTTTCACGTCGCCTCTAGACTCTCACACAGCGACTGTCATTCGACAATCTGAACAGAGATCCGTTGCTGAACACTGCCCTGTCCCATTCAATCGTCCAAAAGAATTCGGACGATTGCAATCTCTCACGTCAGTTTCTTGTCGTCAATGGAATTCTTCGAAAAGGACTGTTTGTGTGCAAGCCGCTTTCGATCAATCGTCAAGAAACAGTTCTCGCTCATAGTGGAACATCCTATGTATCTTACAAATTCTGCAGAATGTCAACAGTCGGCGTTTGTGGAGACGCCACCGCATCCATTCTCCAATCCATCTCCTCCAAATACTTTGTACAATGGCCACACTTAAGAGTGTTTCGTCGCCGATACACTGGTTAGACCATCCAGTCGCAAGTAGGCCTAAAATGAATTCCCTCGCAGGATAGCGGCGTCGTCGACCAGACACCTCTTCAACAACATGCGTTTTCTGAAACAAAAAACAGCTCGGAAAACGGGTTTTCGTTAGCAACAGACAGTAGTAATTCTTGGTTCATCTGCATTTCCATCCCTTTAATCCCGTTCTCTAATCACGTGACCTGCTTGCCTTTCAGTTAATTTGCATTAATTGGCCAATTGCGTTTGTCTCACAATTTTTATAATTATACGGCTAAAATTTCATGGTATTGCATTTTTCATGCCGGACAGTGTATTTTAAATTGTTCTTGAGAACAATAGTTATTGAGAAAAGAAATACAAACAGCTAAACACACATTCGCATAAAAATATCAAGAACATAATTTAAAACCCTTAATCCCCTAAGCTTTTGAAAGACGCATATGGAAACAAAGGAAATTTTTCCAGTTCTACTTTGCGGTTTAAGAAAAATTGTTCGATTAATAATTTCTTTGTTCAGGTCAACTTAATGTAAACTTCAGTACCAATGATACTATGTCACCTATGTTTTATTTAAATAAAGTCATTGTATAATATATATATATTGTATAATGTAATGTTTTACCTTCAGTAGTTTGTGCTGTGCAATTCATCCCCTTAGTCCTTCAATCAGTCTCAATCAGCTATATGATATACACCTGTCCCCCGATTTACACGGCAGATAGGTTCTGCATAAAACCGTGTAAATTGAAATCTTGGATTTTGCTAATTAAATTCGTGTGAAACGAAAATAACCCCAAAATGTGCATAATTCAGTCATCTATTTAAGTAAAACAAAAGTAAGACATCTTAGAAAACTTAAAATTATACTTCGTTAATAAAACAAAAAACATATGAATGTAGTAATATAACGAATTTATTTTACATTAGGAACAAAGACCAAAAAAAACAAAAAGACTCTTAAAAATTAATTATAAGTTTAATCACTTTCATGTACTATCAGTCTTTTCTTTCTGATAGGTATGATGCTACTTTCATCACTTGAGCTTTCTTGATGCGATTTTGGCTCAATGGTTGACGAATTAGGAAAGATCTTGGGTTGACAAGACTTTGTCATGAAATCGGTAATTAACAATTGCGTAGGTTTTTCTGCTACATCTTTATAGACCTCTCCATATTGATTTAAGCATTTACGAAGGTCTCGCTGGAATCGGAGAGCTCGATCAACATTTGTGTCATATTGTAAGAAATGGTTGCCCAATTGTCTTCCCAAATCAAGTTCTACGCTTATGATTCTTGCTGTGAACGCAACTGGTTCAGATTGCTCTTCATCAGAATCATTGTCTTCATCATGTTTGTTTGTTTCACGATTCATGTTAATTAAATCATCTTCATTCAATTCTTCATCAGCCATTATTTCTTCAATATCTGCCTAAGCTAAATCTTCAAAACCTTCTCCTCCTATAGTATGGGCCAACTCAGTGATCTGAGAATATTCATGCTCTATTGGTGATTTATCATTTCCACATTCAATAACATCCGGTCATATTGCTTTCCAGCAGGCGTTGATCGTTGATTGTTTGATCTGAGTGTATGACAGTTCAACATGCTTAACACAATCTAAAATTGTAAATTTCTTCCAAGCATCCATCAGAGTAAGAGATTCATCATTCTCCATTTGTTCTAAGATATACCTGAAAGTTTGCTTGATGTACAGTGCTTTAAAAGTCGAAATTATCCCTCGTCTAACGGCTGTAATAAGGAAGTTGTATTCTTTAGTAACAAAACAACTTTTACATTTTCGTGTTGTAAATCTGGAGGATGACCTGGTGCATTATCAATTAATAGAAGAGCCTTAAAAGCCAATCCCTTTTTAGTTAAATCATTTTTGACGTCTGGAACAAAGAAGTTATGGAACCATTCATTGAAGGCTATGGCAGTGAACCATGCTTTTCTATTAGCCATCCAATAGACGGAAAGGTTTTTGATATTTATTCCTTTGAATGATCGTGGTGATTTTGATTTGCTAATTACCAATGGTTTCATCATATAATCGCCTGAAGCATTGCAACAGAAAATAACTGTTATACGACTTTTCGCTACTTTATGACCACTAGCTGATTTGTGAGCTTTGGCTATAAAGGTTCTTTCTGGCATTTTTTTCCAGAATAATCCGGACTCGTCAGCATTGAAAACCTGATCAGAAGTGTAGGAGTTAGCAGCAATGATTTCAGCAAGTTTTGAAGGATATTGTTGTGCGCATCCGAATCAGCAGATGCACTTTCACCTTTCATTCTCAGATTATGTAAAGAATGCCTTTGTTTGAATCTCTCGAACCACACATGGCTGCGGAGAAAGATACTTTCTTTTCATCGGACGAAGTCGACGGCGACTGATTCTTAAGTGATTGATAAATCTTCAAAGATTTATTTGTAACAGCATTGGTATCGATCGGGATTCGCTTTTGAGTTTGGTCTTATATCCATATCACTAAGGCTTTTTCCATATTTTCCATTGTAACATCTCTAATATATGAAGTCGTACTCATACTGCTGCAGGTTCCAGCTGTTACACTTTTTCTAATGGAGTCTTCATTTTTTCTTATTGTCCTTATTGTGGCTTCATTCATGGAGTAAAATTTAGCAACATCCGTTACTCTTTCTCTATTACGTAGACGGTCTAATATTTGAATTAGTTTCTAAAGAAATAACTTTTATTTTTATTTGATTTTTCTTCAAATCCTTTGACATTATAGAACCTTAACAAATTTACGCAAACTATAAAGATGCAAAAAAAACTATAAATGTTGAAAACTTACCAGTTCAAAAGATAAACGCACAATAATATAAGCTTTGCTGCTAAAATGTTTTTGCACTATGTACTTACCATGAACCAGATAGCTTTACTGTTGTGAAATACATACGGGGATTCCCCTATTACGGGGATTTTCCAATACGGGGATTCCCCATTACGGGGATTCTCCTAAATGCATATATTTTACAACACCGGGAATCCCCTCTTGTTTTCATCAGTGTTACCAAAGGAATAAAATTCAAAAATATCATCAAATCTTTGTATAGGCGTATATGAAACGGAATATACATTTTTATCAATTTTTTTAAATCTGTTAATTTATAAACCGTGTAAAAGCGAAATCGTGTAAAACAAGTGCCGTGTAAATCGGGGGAATAAGTGTATATTCATTTTCCTCGACCCAGGCCGTTCAACCTACCCGAAGATGAAAGGTATGTGTTTGGGCGGTCGAAAAGTGCCACTCAATTTAAACCAGAACCCAGTGGGGGCGGCATCCACAGGGACAGACCCTCCTTCCCCTACAGCGAAATCTCGGAAGGAATTATGGACCCACATACTTAACGCACCCGTCCTACACTCGAACACGGGGTTAGTTTGGACAGTGCAGGGAATCGAACGCAGGTCATTGGAGTGAAATTCTCACCCGCTATCCAATGGGCTGTCCCGCCCCAAGATAAATACCATTGACTTATTACTCATTCAATAGAAATACGCCAGTGTTTAAAAATATCATAGGGACTTATATGTTGTGGCGATAGTTGCAACGTCAACCGCATAGAAACCGGCGCAAAGGGGAGAATGAAGTATATTTGTTTAAACAGTCATAGAGATTCATATAAAGAAATAATTCATGTTTTTGTTAGAATACGAATATATACACTCATATTTGTGCCAGACTATGGAATTATGCTAACCTTACGCAACATAAGGTATAACATGTGTACACACACACACACACACACACATTCAGACATGGTAACAGACAAACATATCATTTCATTTTGTAACATCAGTATTGAATAACTGTATATTGAAACATTATGGAGTTTTGTGTTAACTCCAATAATTCATAATCTACGATTCAAATGTTGCCCTATTATGATTTGAACTCAGAATTTATTTTCATAACAAGTTCTAAAAATTATTTTAGTGTACTGTATTATTATATCGTTTGCATATTCCTGGAACGTAGAAAATAGATGTAAAAAATATTTATAAATTCAATATATCTGCCATTGCAATGTACTCTTATTTTGGACTCTTCTTCATAATATAATGCTAATTATTTCAAGCACGATTTGGGATTTTTAATAATTTAGTTGTATTTTTATAAAAATGTAAAACAAATATTCTGGAAGATATTAATTTCTTTACCTTTTCGAATTGTACTATACTTATTATTAGTAAATATTTCTTTGATGACACTGGGAAAATATAGCACATACACACTATGTCTTTTAAATGTAGTAATATGGTGCTCACTATATGTTACGTAAGGTTAACATTTTAGTTACATTTAGGATAGTAAGCATGAGACACCTTTATATTTTAGTCTCATTTTGACTAAAATGTGAATAAAAGTTGAAAACTTATTGAGCGATTTTAAAATTTAATTTTTTGAAGCATAAAAAATTACATGCTAATGTTCTGAACGTGTGACTTACATTATTAATGCAAATAGCTAAATATTTCAATATTAAAATTAAAGTTGCAATAAAAAATGCAGTTAAGGAAAAGTATGTCCAGACATTGAAAGTCTGTAAAAATATGTCTCAGATATTTCAAAGTAATTATGTACTAACTGCTAGAATACTTCATAATAAAAATGTATTTTATAAGTGGATATTTATATTATGTAATATTAGTCATATGGAGTTTACGATTGAGATATTTTTATTTTATGTCATTCACAACTTATTTAGACAATTTTTTTTTATCAGTATTCAATCTTAAAATATATTTTCATTTAGTATCTAAATATTCTACTCACATACTTTCAAAGAATGACTTTCAAAGAATTTTAAAACACATAAATTTTAGCCCTAAAAGGTTAAAAGAAAAGTTTTAAAAGAAAAGTTTTAAATTCAATATATGTCATACTCAGAAACCAGTGGCATTCCTAGAATTTTCTGTCTTCGTCTCCCAAAAGACACGCCAACTATATTCAAGGGAAATATTAAATTCCAAATGAATTACGCCAGGTAGGTAAGATCCATAATTATTGATGGTAAATTATGAGCAAAAGTGTAATCTTTTTTAACATAGATTTTGTCTCATACTTGACAAGAATGCTTGTAAAATGAGCTAAATATTGAAAACTCGATTTTTCATACAACTTACAATGTTTTAAAATCCAGCATGAGGTTTAATTTCAAATTTAATTATATGCAATGATTTTACTAAATAAGTTGGTGTAGGATTTATATGAAATGCTCCCAAACGGTCCTTGACGTTATATTAGGTTTCAATACCTATTTTTATGAATATTTTAATTATACAATAACACATTATTCGATATGCTAAGTTGAAATAAATTATTTAATACTATTACTTAAGTGTTTAAAAATATTAGTTTAGAATTGAGCGAAAGTTAAATATAAATTCAGGGGAATAATATGTATGATTTTTTGGGGTATAAAGTTCACGATTTCTATTTATCCGAGTAGGAAGTAATAACGATGACTCCAAAAGTTCGGAGATGTAACGATAATAATAATGCTACTATAACATACGTAGATAAAATATATATATTTTAATTTAATATAATAAGTGAAATGATCAGAAATGCTAGTCTAGTTAATCGTTAGATCAGATAGCACGCACGCACGCACGCACGCACGCGCACACACATACATATATATATATATATATATATATCAACAATTTGTAGGTATATATTTTATTTATTTAAAGCATCGCTGATTTTCTTTTTACATTCTTGAGTGAGTATTTGTCATACATTAACTAACGTTTTTGCCAATTGCGCTGACTCTAAACACTGTAAATTCATAATAATTAAATGTGTGAATTAATTTTCATCAAAAACCCACTTGCTCATTTCAAATTATTAGCTTTCAGACAGTTTCCAAATAGCATAAATTTTATCCATAAAGAAGTCCTGTAGAAAAGAATATTTATATATAGCCGTAAATTCAATATCCCTGCCATACTGATAGATGACTGCATTCCTCGAATTTTCTGCCTCGCATCGTCACGTCGATTACATTCATGCACAATATTAAACTTTTAATGAATTATTCTCTTTCTGGAAGACTGGAGATTTCCCAAAATAAATATAGCAGAAAAGGGGGATTAAAATTATCTTTTTTTTTATCATATTTGATGAGAATTTTTGAGAAAAAATACTATTTTAGTTGAATAAAATAATTTCTTATAGACATAAATTATATATATTCCAAAAATATATTGTTCATATATAATATTTTATCCGGATAAATAAATGCCTCACAAGCTACAGTAAGGGCAAACAACTTGACGAAGCACTGCATATGATAAAAGAGTGATAAAATTATTTCAAAATCCGCATGAGCCACCATATTTGGAAAAAAGTCTATACATATTTAGAAAGATTACAGAACTCTATTTAATACGGCGATCGTTTAATAAGTCGAATTAAAAATTATAATGTATCAGAACATTATGTATAAAAATAGTTATTGCGGTGCACTTTTGTAATTTTGGCTTAAAAGATATTTAAAGTTGAGTTTTTTAGATTTATTATTATTAACATACATACCTTAACATGGCCGTAAATTGATCGTATTCGTGGAACTCAGTTTTAAATTGTACATGGCGTATTGCGTTGCCGCTGATAACCCTCCAATTATTTTACTTTCGCGCGAATTCTGTAAAATAATATTAATTAATATAAACTAAATTGATTACACCATTTTAACTTTAACAATAAGATCTTTATTAACACATAACATACTTATTAAATCCATTACACAATTATTCCTATTTTTTCGGCTGAGGGAGACAATGTGAGACCATTATTAAAAATGCCTAAAATGTCTTTAAAGACCTGTAATATGTGTTTAATGGGCCCATACCTTCACTTTCGGCTTTGCCATAGGCCACAATTCTTGCATCATCAAATTGGACTGGTCATAACTCTGTGTATTTGACTCCATCTCGTACTGCTAATTGCACTGCAAAATGATCTAGCCAAGTTTTTTGGAATCACTGTGGAACACTCCACAACACTTGCGTAACACTTCTATGAGACCAGAAAGTGTTCTCACATGTGATGAGACACTTTTATGTGAGTATTTATTGTGGTCAATACAAAGAAAGTAATGGAATAGCAGAGAACGAGAACAGACATTGGAGAAGACAGATGGAATTTTGAGACAAGAGCAGACCAGAAATAAGACAATCATGATTTTTGACTTAAAAATGAGATATACTAAAATGGCTTAAGAAAGATGCTGGTGAACAGTTGTTCAGAGTCGACTGGTGCAGATATGTTATCATGACTTGTGGATAGAACCGCCTAATAGCATGAAATAAGTGGAGTGTTTGAGTTAGCAGTATTCAGTGAAGTTACGAGTGAGCATCACACTTCGAGTTGATGCGTGTAACTACAGACGAGATTGACCAAGTGCTGCTAACAAGGACCAGATTGAAGGTATGTGTTCATCAATCATCCACAGGTTAATAAATACGTTAGATATATGGTTCAGGGTCTCGCATGCTCTCCTCTCACATTCTATCTTAATACATAATTAATAGGAAGAGTAGTTAATGTATTGGAATTGAATAGGTATTTTGTGTCTTTAATAAATGTTATTGTTAAGTTTAAATTGGTCTAATCTTTTTATTAAAATAATATTCCTTTTCAGGACTCACATGAAAGGTAAAAATAATTGGAGGGTTATAGCGGCACAACATAGCAATGTACTATATTAAATATAATTCCACTATATGAGAATAACGGCCATGGCAAATTGATGAATTAAATATTCAAATAAATTATCTTTAATGAATTTAAGAATTAAAAGTTAAACATTAAGTTTCTTCTTTTTCGGTTGCCGCAACTTCTCAACTGAATCTCTTTATTGTCGAAGTTGTTCTCTACATCTCTAGTCACCTTCGTAGTATCCACATCTATTCGTTGTGTATATCCATCTAGTCGTTGTGTAAGTCTCTATTTCACCAAGTATTCTCGTTCTTGTCTTTATGTTATGGCTATTTTTGCCTCAGGACTGTCACTTCCCCTTTGCTCTCATTTGCGGCCTTCAGGGTGACGCTACAAGCTTCTTCTCAATTGGTCAACCTTTTACCCAATGTCGCACCTATTTCTTAGATTCGTTCGACCCCCCTCTATCTTGACACCCCATATTTATGATTTTCTGACCTTTGAGTCAGCATGCTGTAAACTTTAGCGTCAATTAGACTGGGAGTATTGTATGATGTTTCAGACACAATAAATTACTGGCATAATGCTGTCTCACAATACTGGTGTGAGATCTATTTCTGGTCTCACACATCTCCCAAAGAAACAAGAAAAATCAACACCAATAAAATTCAAAAAAAGTTTGAGTCACTGTCAACTCTATAATTGGCATTTTTCACTGAAAAAAGTTCGTTGAGTATATGCTTGTAGCGTCAGCCTGAATGCGTCCAATAGGAGTAAAAGAGGAGTCTTGAAGGCCCAGACCACACGACCAACCCTAAGGCTAATGGTAGCTTAATGTGTGACCGGAGAAAAAGAGAAGTGTCAGTCCTGAGGCAAAAGAGCCACAACCGAAGACAGAACGAAAAGAGAAGAACGGCACTTGGTTAATACAAACTTACAGCACGACACTTGGTGAAATACGACATTAAGATGGATATACACAACGATTAGACAGATTACCATAACGACTAGATATGTAGACTACGAGTGTGACTAGAAATGTTAAGAACGACTTCGACAGTAGAGAGATGCAGTTGAAAAGGGTTACGTAAATGTTGTAGAGTGTTCCGTAGATTCCAAAATAATGGCTAGATTAATTTGCAGTGTACTCAGCAGAACGAGATGGAGCTAAATACGCAGAGTTACGGCTAGTACGATTTGCTGATGCAAGAATTGTGGTCTAGGGCCAAAGCCGAAAGTGAAGGTATGTGCCTATTAAATATATTGCAGGTCGTAAATACATTTTAGGCATTTTAACAAAGGGCCTCATATTGTTCCTCTCCGGCGCGAACAAGATAAACAATTATGTAATTAAGTACAAACTGTAATTAAGTAAATAAGTATTTTATGTTGTTAATAAATGATTTATTGTTAAAGTTAAAATGGTGCAATCAGTTTAGTATTATATTTAATTAATATTATTTTACAGAACTCGCGCGAAAGATAAATAATTGGAGGGTTATCAGCGGCAAACAATTCAATGTACAGTTTAATAATGAGTTCCACAGTGTACAATTTACGGCCATGTTAAGATATGTTGTTAATAATAATTAATCTAAAACCCAACTTTAAATTTTGTTTCTTTTTGCGCACCACAATTATATTAAAATTATTCATATTATGTTCTATTTTATTACTCATAACCGATGAATTAAAGCGGTTGGTAATGGATATACGTATTTTTCTCATGTATTTATATTGTTGAAAATTATATACGTTAATTGTCAATTTACTATTGTCAAGTTGGTAAATAGCCCTGGAAAGCTCGACAGCATAGTCAATACATACATATACAGTATAGTCAATACATGCATATACAGCATAGTTATACCTGACATTATAGTCAAAACACAAAAAAATATGAACAAGTAGATACTTTTTTAAAATACCTTGTTGGAGATCGTCTATCAATGGATATGGCTGTCCACTTTAGCACTAGGTATGAGAGCCGTGTGCTGCTCAACCATTCCAACTATTTTGGAGTGATGACTATTACACATTTATCTACATCTCCTTTTATCATTTGCACAAGAAACGAAAAGGGATACGTGGCTGAATATTAAACAACACTAATTGTGCACTGCCCATGATACTTTGAGACATTGCTGCTTGCGATGAGGGGAGAAAGGAGCTTTATGATAGATGTCTTAATATTGTGCATTGATTCTGCAGGATAAGTGGATCAACGTATGTGCCTTTATAGCTGCTCTCAGGATAGTATCATCCTCTAAACATTTACACCTGTAACGTTCAGATACTTCACAGCCAGAATGTGTGATCTCTTGGACACATTGCATAGTCTTATTGTGGCAATACTCTGATTATGATGGCGGCTTGCACATCTGTATAATCACAGCTTACTTTAAGCTTATTGTACGATGATACGATCTTCATCAAATTTTCTTAGTTGTAATGGAACAGCGAAACCAGTGAAATTCCCTCGTTCCTGCTAAAGGCGCTCTTAAGATGTGATTTTTCTCATGCGTTCTGTATACGTGCGATGCGTTCATTGTCGATGACACTTTATTTATTTCCCGGACTATAACACATGTGTGATAGCCATGTGCCGCTCAACCAGACAAACGAATTTTGAACAGAGAGTTACGCCATATCCACTCTTTATTTTCGGAGTTGAGTCTTTATATTTTTACTTTTATTTTACCCATAACGTCGTGCATTTTGATTGCTGCAATCTACTAATGTATTCTCCGATTTTTTTGGCATCACTATTAATTAAACTCGTAATTCATTTTCATCAAGTTTCAAACATTCCGCACATACTTCAAGCTAATAGCTTTTAAATAGTTTCTGACATAAATTACAGACTTAAAGAAGTTAAGTTAAAAAGAAAAATTGCTAATTTAATTTCCCTGTCATACCAATAACTTACTGCATTCCTGGAATTTTTCTGGCTCTGGCTCGCATCAATTACATTCAAACACAATATTAAATTTCATAATGAATTATTATCTTTGGTTGGTGCCCCGAACTCGTTTTGGTTAAATATCATGGAGAAGTTGAAGCTTATTTTACTTGTTCATTTAGTATTATACTTGATGAGAAATTCTGGTAAACGAGACACTCTTTTGTGATAACAATCAAGATATTAAAAATATCACTCTCCCTTCGTATACGATACCAGAACCGTCACATCTTAGTATAAGTGACGGGTTTAATTACATGTAATAACATTAATTAAAAGGGGTTGTTATAAGATACATAAATGTTGACAAAATATTCCTACAGGTCATGTTTCTAAAATTATTTATTTCGTGTTTATACGTTAGCAACCTTTGATGGATGAGGGAGTCTTCTGTATATGTATATATATATATATATATATATATATATATATATATAGAATAGTTTTTGAAGGGGGGTTATATTGGGAATTTTAATTAAAATTCGTGATGTAAATTTTATTCATTACCTAGTGTCCGGTCTATATTTATTATGGATTGGGATAATTATAGATCGACAAACATTGACCAATTAGGCGTTATAGACGATTTGGAAGAATACCATACCTACTCCCAATCTAATTCATATTCCTTCAATAGATGCAATAATCTTAGATGCAAAACTTGTCCTTATGCTGACCCATTACAAATTAATAATAATTACACTTCACAAAAATTCTGCAAAGTTATTAATTGCATACACAAACTTAATTGTACTATTTGTAACTTATCCTATATTGGCCAAACCAGCAACCCTTTACATCTGAGAATGAATGTCCATGGACACACGGATTTAAAAATGTATCCCTTCATATTTTAGATATTAAAATTTCATTCACTGATAGATTAGTATTTGAAAATTATTACATTAAAAAAAATGAAACTCTCTCCCCCTATGGCTTAAATGAAATTTATAATAATAATAATGTTGTTAACAATAGTTTTGAATACAATTCTAATAAATCTTCAGTATATAAACATCTTTTTCAGTATTCAAAGTCATCCCCTCCTAGTAAAAAGCGATATAAGCTTGGCAAAGGAAAAAGTAACTTAAGTAAAACTATTGATTACAATGCAGGCATTTTGAAATTACAATGTAATTATTCTCAAACATTCAATTTTCTACCTGTTAGAACTTGGTTATATAAAGTCAGAAAGTGCAAATTAAGTATTGTTTATACTAATTTTTTAAAATTAAAATAAACTCATGAGCATTTTAAACATTTATTTTATGATTTGCTTCTTTCACGTACAAATTTCTTAAATTACCACCTACTCCATTCACCAAATCCACATACTAAAATAGCTTGCTGTGTAATTTCTTTTAAAAAACCTATTCTTAATTCTCTTAACTTCAATAATTTATTTGCAAAACATCAGCACTTGTTACCATTAAATGATATCAAAATGCAAAAATCATTCAAATATAATTTGCCAATTGGGAGAACTATTTACAATTACAATGGAGTTTCCAGGACATTAAAATCCGATGACCTTACATTATGTGTATGCAGCGATGAAAATCTAACCCCTTATGTCACCTCCTCTCATGGACACATTATTACTGGAGATCTCAGTATAGTTCAGGATGATATACTTAGGGAAATTATGAATAAAGGGTCTATATTTCGCATTCCATTCTGACATCACCCTAAACAACTTCTACAGTCTATATCTTTTGATTTTGATAAATTCATATATCAACTTGCTTGTTCACATTCCAATCCTATTGAAGCATTCCATCTATAGAAGTATACTACCTTACATCTACTTAAAAATGTTATTATAAACATTAAATTAACGAAGCCTAGGTATCCTTATAAACAACTCCTATCTGCTATTAAAGAACTATAAAAACATTTTGTCAGAACTTATGTAAATAAAGCTTCTAATAATTATGTCATCATTTGTAAAAAATTTTTTATGTGTCTCTGTTACAGAATTACTTAAAAAATAATCAAATTTTTAAACCCATTAATAATCAGTCTATCAAAATCAAATCTAAAATGCTGAAATTATATACACAATTAAATATTAATTGTAAGTTTTTAAAATTTCCTTATGTTACTTTGGTTCCTAAATTCCACAAATCACCTCTCAGTTTTAGAACGGTCACTTGTGGACATAATACCTTTACCACTACAGCTAGTAAGAACTTGCTTAACTGTTTAAATAAAATTAATGAATCTCTTAAATTTAGGAATTCATGATATTTCATTTTGAACAATAGTTTTGATTTAGTTAGTCACCTTAGCAAGCTTCCACAAATTCTTGGTTTCCAAACCTTTGATTTTAAAGACATTTTTAATAATATTGTCATTAAAGATTTATATAAAGTTATTATCTCTCTTTATCAAGACTACATATCTTCCAATCATGTTGCATTTAATGTCAAAAAATTTTCCGTGCTCTTTCACTTTGTGTTATACAACAATTATATTATCCAAGGTGATAACATTTATTTACAAACATCTGGTGTACCGCAAGATGGCTGTAGTAGTAGTATTCTCGCTAACATATATCTTTATTATTATGAATGTCATTTCAACTCTAATTCATATAATATATATAGATATGTTGACGACTTAATGTGTATTATCACTGATGATTCCTATCCCATTAATATTAATTTTTACCCATCTAACCTAGAATTAATTCCTAATGAGCCTAGCGTTAGTCAAGCTGTAAATTTTAGACCTAAATTTAGATATCCTCAATAATCATGTATTCATCAATCTATATGATAAAAAAGATTCTTTCAACTTCACTATAATAAAGCTGCTATCATATCAATCTTGTAACTCTATTCAATTGTTTAGAAACATCATTTTAAACCAGCTATTTCGAATACATCGACTTTCTGATCCTCGGTTTCACTTTCTACACATCAATAATCTTAAACGCATTTGTCAAAATTACCAATATCCGGAAGTATTTGTAAATAATATTATTAATAATTTCAAATATACCACGTAATATTATTACACATGCATTATTTATCTTTGATTGGATAACTCATTTTTGAGAATTCACCCATTCCTATCACCTAACTTACCACATAGCCTGAGTTTAATACTGTTTACTATTTTCGAATGCCTATTTTCCACTTGTCCTGAGTCTTATACTGATTACTATTTTTGAAAGTATCCATACATATTATGTGTCGTACAAATGTATTAATTCTGGTGCCCACTCGCACTGACGAAGTGAGGTGAAATTCTCAGTCGCTTGTTCAACCTACGCGTGGTATCAATGCTTGTGAGTTAATATTTCTGTTCGAGGAGGTATTATTTTTCTGATTAGTAATCCAATTGATATATTTTTCTCCTTCCACTAGCCAGTAGACAGTTCCAATGGTGTCTATAGTTAAATACTATCGCCATTGTCAGAAACTGGCTATTCTATCGGTTTTAATTCGAATTGTAGGGCTGTCCTGATGAGAATGCAATTTCGAACTAACCACCATTCTTTGTGTAGTTTCAATTTATTGTTCTCTATGTCTTAATATTTTATCTTGAGCTAAATATCATTGCCTTTTCTCATTTTTGCCGTGTTTTCTTTTTCATTTTTATTTATATTTATATATATACTTTTTAATTGTGATCTTAGTATCCTAATATTCTTCCCATCCCTCTTTCCATTGTAGTGATATGTTACCTTCTATCTTATCCTTAGTCTTTGTCTATAGTAACTCAATTGTAACAGATATACTAGAGATGGTTTTTTTTGTACATACAGTAGTTTATGCATAGTTTTCGATTAAAATCTTTCAATTTATATATATGTATATATATATATATATATATGGTTCGAATGAAAAATGAAGTGATGTACCACAAATTGGTCGTGAGGGGTTGTGACCTCCACTCCCCGATTAAGCATTTTTTACACCGCGGTAACTCTCCCAGGAACAGGTGCATCACATATTTATTTTATCTGTTTATACAAAAATTTGGTGTTTTTGATGTAATTCAATGATGCTTTGCTGTTGTGTTTTATTACGGTGTTCTCTTTCCTTCAAGCCATTTATATGTTTTGTTGTTTTTTGCCATTTCGACTGTGATGTACCTGTTCCCGGGAGTGTTACCGCGGTGTAATGCATGCTTAACCGGGGAGTGGAGGTCACAATCCCTCTTGACCAATTTGTGGTACGTCACTTCATTTTTTATTCGATCCATTTGAAAATGTATATAGGTGGCTGAAAGAGTACAGTTGCTCTGCGCCATACATATTCAGATACAGGGTAAATATATATTTTTATTTCAAACACAAACATTTCTTACATTTGTAATATTATTATATATACATATATATATACAAATTACTTCGCCATTTTACTTCACCTTTGTTGCTAAAGTAAGATGTAAGAAGACTCATTTCTGTTACTTATATTAAAACATCTTCATGGAAGTTTCACTTAATTAGATTATGCGAGTCAAAGTGTAGCTTGGAAGCTTATTTTAAATTGTAAATTTTATATACTAAAGCGGTGCAAGTTCGAAAATATATTCAACCATAAATACTCCTATTATGGGGAAGCGAAGCGAAGTACATTCTCCATTCCTAACGAAGTGAAATCCACATTTACCTGAATTTTGTTATCCGTTTTACTCAAAAAGCGCAATGGATAGGAATCATAAGGGAAACTACATGCATATTTGAAAAATCACAATTTCAATTATAACATAGATTATAATGGATGAATCATGCATTTGTTTCAGGATCAATCATACATTGAATATGAAACACTTTTCAACTGAATTCAATTTTTTAAACTGTTCTAAAATACGATAATTCAGCGGTGAAATTTTTAAAATTACCACAGAACAATATAATATTTTACTTGGAAATTTCATCAAAAAAGCCAGTGCTATAAAATCGCCTGTCTCTCTATGTAAAAGCAGTGAATATTTCATTCATACACTTCCAGAATCCAGAGTAAAATAATTTTGCGTGAAAAACAATTCAGCAATTCTTATACAACTCATCTTAAAATCACTTGTTTACAATCTGCATCCATTAAAATTAGGCTTCTTTGTAGAAATAATCAAAGTTTGATGATCATTTAAATTAAAATATATTGTAATTGTTTCTGTGTAGAATATAGATACACAGAAAATACGAAAAAATTAACCTGTTTTAGGACGCATGCAACATTAAATATAAATTTATAACAACCTTAAAAATCACGATTTTTGCAGTGGGAAAAAAATGGATGTCATATTTTATTGTGAAGTGGGTCACGTGATCTATTCATATTATATGGGTGTAATTATTATTTTAATTTTTCTTTAAAAAACTACTGAACATATTTTGCTGAATTATTTTTATACATTTTATCGTATAATTTGAATATTTTCTAAAATCTTAGAAGCAATTTGTGAATTTTAACTTCGGTTAAAAATGTTTGAAAACTTCGGTCCTATAAGGTTTAATGTATTTCATTTGTCAACCCGGGTTCAACCCAAAACTATGTAGGTGATATTATTCAGTGGCATTCCCATATGTTCCACAGCCCGTCTCAGCAACATACTAAATTTTCAATTAGATAAAGTCATTTTTACGGCAGTTATCGTGCGAACGAACAGACAGACATACAGAATGAATGAACAAAGTCATAAATACTTTTTAACTATGTTGTAAAGTGTTAAAAAGGAACTATGACAGAGTAAACCACCCATTTTTAATCTGTTCTTGCTCACTACACTGCTTACAAATAAGAAAAAAAAACTTTTAAATATATTGTCAAAGCGTGTGCAATATGGATGACATTGATGATTTAAACTCAAATATATTGTAATTGCGTTGTTTCAGAATATAGATGCACAGAAATTAAGCAACAAAAAGCAGTTTTGTAATTGCGTTGTTTCAAAATATAGATGCACAGAAATTAAGCAACAAAAAGCAGTTTTATGACGGATACAACACTAAATATAGGACTGATACATACACTAAATATGGCGGATACATACACTAAATATGACGGATACAACACTAAAAATAACTTTAAAAATCAGGATTTTGACACAAGATGGATGCTATATTTTATTTTGAAGTGGGTCACATAATCTCTTCGTATAAGATGGGTGTAATTATTATTTTAATGTTTATTTAAAAAACTACCTAACATATTTTACTGAAATTTTTTTGATATATTTTATGGGATAATTTAATTTTTTCCTAAACTTTTCGAAGCAATTTGTGAATTTTGAATTTGCTTAAAAAATGTTTGAAACATTATTTCCCGTAGGGTTCAATGTATTTCATTTTTTCATCCCGGGTTCAGTCCAAAACGAATTGGGTGATATTATTCATTTATATTCCCATATGTCCAACAGACCGTCTGAATAACATACTAAAATGTCATTTTGATAAAGTCATTTTTACGGCAGTTATCGTGCGAAAGGACAGACAGACTAAACTATGATAATACTATTAATTTCCTTTCAAGCTACGATTTGATGTAGTCTTCCAATAAGAATGGATTATTTAGCTTACATTCTTTCGTAATAACACCATTAACCGCACCAATTTGTGAGAAGTAACACATTAAATTTATCCTATTACTGTAACTAAAACAATTTTACATATGTATCTCACCTTCGAATGCTCCTATGCTCATTAATTTAATTCATCTTACACAGCATATGTTCTGCTAATGTGTTGTTTCTACCTGCATTAAGGAAGCAACATGCTTTACTGACAGTTTCAAATTAATGCAGGCCGCCTAAAATACCAATATGACAAGGGTACTCTGAAGTAATTCAATAAACAACTGCTCCCTGACTAATAGGAATGCCAGAGGGCAAATTCGATCGAATAATGGCAAATCTTGAAAGTTCTAACAAGGTGTGGAATTCAAATTTGTCGAATATTCCCCGTGTGTTAATATATTTTACTAATTGTTGGAGACATCATAACATTAGAATTAATCTTGGATAAATTTGATACTTTTGTTGACATTCGAATCGAAAAGTTTTCAGTTTAGATTGTTAATTGTTCTAGAAGTAGAGTGCAATTTTGAATGATATTAATTACTATAGAATTTAAAAAAACATTTAGAATATTTTGAATGATTAAACTAAATTTGCTGAAGTAAATAATTTATTACGTTGGGGATAAGCTGAATTAAAATGAATAAAAAACAGTCTTGTATTAAACATTACATGAAAATGCGTATAATTAAAAATAAACTATGGTCATTTAATATGGAACGTAAATTATGCCTATCAATCTGACATGCTAATAATATTTAAATGAATAAAAAGTAGAACACTTGTAAAAGGAATAGCAATATAGAACAAAGGCAGTGTTTCTCAACTTCCTTGTATTTGTTTCTCCCCTTTTCAATATCCAATTCAACTGCCACACTTCTGAAAACCCTACTAAAATAACCATAAAAAGAAATATAGTAGGTGCTTTCCAGTTAACCACATTCCTTCCGCCTTTCCCCCTCTTTCATGTATTTTACGCTCCACAGGTTGAGAACCTAAGAATTGGGGAAATACCGGTTTTAACTCTATTATTTGGCTGTCACCTTACAGTACATAACGCAAAGTTCGTTTATTAGAGTCACTAGTATATTTATTCAAGTACCTAATGGAATCAAAATTAAAATCTAACACAAATAATTTTATTAGATAAACTATGTTTAATCAGTCTACTGGATAATTGGAACATCCTAAACACATAGTTCCCTAAATGATCTATTTTATGACTTATAGCCCATCTCGTACAAAATTTATGCCGAACCACACCTTTATAATTGATCCTTGTACATATTTTATGTCTTCTCCCTATTTCAAAAGAAAAAAAAATCGGGGTTCCTTCGAAAGGAAGGTACCTTCCCTTGTGATTCTTCTTCGTTGGGCATCATACCCTCGTTGTGGGGCTCGGATGGGAAACAAGAAAGATTAACACATATTTAGGATGTGAAACAGTTTTGAAGGTAACAATCAGATTTTCTCAGGAAAAGCAATAGGTGCAACCTCATTTATTTAACAAGTTTTGAATCTGCTATAACATACCACATGTAGCTGAAAGTAGGAGAAAAATTTGAATCGAGGAAAGGAGACAGGGATGCAATTACTAGAGACACAAGAAAACGAGTGAAAGGATACTATCAAAGAACTTTAAATATCCAGAGTAACAAAATGTTTACATAAAATATAAGGAAACTAAGGTGGTTAGTGAGCAGGTAGCAAAACAATGAGAATCAACTGATTAATGAATAGACATAAAGATGGAAACGAAGAGAACAAACAATGCGACATTATACATGTTTACAAATTTTACGGCATTCTGTAGTTATACCAGTTTTTCTATAAGACTAATTTTTTACAACATTCAATGAGAGTACGTCGAATGAAAATTAATTAATGTATTAATTAATATTCAATATAATGTAATTATATACGAATTTCGATTTATTGAAGGAATATTGTTCAAGAAAACCGTAATTACGATATTTTCTGTGATTCTAAATGGAACACATTTTTAGTCTCTCTCTCTCTCTCTCTCTCTCTCTCTATATATATATATATATATATATATATATATATATATATATATATACCTTAAACGTTTAATAATTTATATTGTTAGGGACATATTTTCAAAGGAGGCATTCGAAAATGACCAATTTATCATATGTAATTGAAAAATAAAGTACATCTATTATACGTCACGAATAATGTACATCAATAAATAGGGATTTCAGAAATATATTTTTTATAAAATGCGAAAAATACATAATAATTCTGGTCTTTATTTTACCGACAATTTGTTACTTTTTGAATAACGAAAACTGCCCGAATGAATACCGACTTTTTGAATAAGCATAGACAAAAGATCTGCCTTTAATCCCGTCATTCAGTATTAAGGCGTGAAATGAATATCCTTAAATAGCTTGAACATAGAAATTTCATTTCGGTATACTTACATAAGAAGATCATACATAAGAATAATAAATGCTTTAAAAGCAAATATTAATCGAAATGTCGATTATTAATGCGAGTTCACAAGAATAATTTTTCTTATTTCTAGAAAACAGAATTTCACTTCTCAGCTACTATTTTTAAAATGTAGAAAAATCAATAATTGATTCGACATAGTAACAGATTTATCGTATTAAAGGCAGAAAATGAATTTTTGATATTCATAAAATGGAATTTTCTTATATCCATTCTTTTAATCTCTCTTTTCGAAAAGCTTAATCGCAGAATTGTAGCCATTTTGATTAAATTTTATGGGGAACTCTACAAAAGCAGACGAAAATCTGAAACAATAAAAAATGCAATCTTTGAATTACATAATTTTAACTTTTCCCAGAGACAAGAGACGGTTTAATTCTCTTCGAAAGTAATTTGAAAAAAGAAAAGAATCCCATTAGTTGAAACGTGGATCGAAATATGTCCGAACATATTAAACTGAATTTCCCTAAAATAAGACAGCACTACATAAAAATCCCTATTTTCAGAAATGAAGTTATCAAATGTAGCATTTCTATTCAAGATATTTCACAGCCTATTTAATGATAAACTTTGATATTAACTGATAACGAAGTAGCATACAATGAATTTTCCATCAATAATAATACAAATTATTAAATACATGCGTGTATTTGAATTGGGAATTAATACATGTGCAGAAATATGCAACACATAAGACATAAAATGGATAATAAGATCCACCAACTGCCCACCAACAAATCACTATTGTTATATTTGGTACAACTTTGCTGTTGATAGGTTTGCTAATATTTCAGCCTGACAAAAACAGTGAATATAAAACTCTTATTAAATTTTTTGTAAATTTAGTTTTCTAAGTTTTATTTTATTTAATAATTGGAAATTAATAAATGTGCAGAAATATGCAACACATAAGACATAAAACGGATAATAAGATATATTACTGCCCACCAACAAATCACTATTGTTATATTTGTTACGCCTTTGCTGTTTGTTGATAAGTTTGCTATTATTTAAGCCTGACAAAAGCAGTGAACATAAAACTCTTAATAAATATTGTATAAATTTAGTGTTCTAAGTTTTATTTTATTTAATAATGCACTTAGCTTTTAAAATAACCTTTTTAATCAGAAATTGGCTAAATAAAGTTTTCTTCCGGTTCGATACTATAAGTGCACAAAGTACCACTGTAGGCAACCAGAAAACTTCTAAAATGTCTGAAACATCTCCCTGTACCCTTACTTTGTCAGTAGGTCCTGAGAAAGAAATCAAAAATAAATTTCCTTTATATTATGTCCAGTAGGCGATATTTTATGCACATATTAAGGCAAATATGTCATCAGAGATTATAGAGGATCTATAAAAGCTTTTCGAAACCCATCATTTTTTCCCATTTTTGGTGGATAAATCGAAAATCCGTCTCCGTTAGGTGATGTATTGCAGTTGATATTATAAGCGTGTACAGTATTTAAACTTCTAGGTCACTGATTGTTTTTGAACGGTCTGTAAATACAAAACACATTAGATAATTGTTATATAGACAGTTTTCCTACTTGGGAATACCCACTGCAATGTAATTATATAAGAATTGTTATTTAATAAAAGAATATTGGTTACATAGTTGATTTTCTGTAAATATTCTGGGATTATAAACAGGGCAAGATTTTAGCCATTCTCGAGCTCTTTACAGCATATTGCTGCACTTAACTAATATATCTTTTGCATGTATTGATTCATAAATATTGAATTACTCATTTATTTGGATTACTGATTAAGTACGAAAGACAAAAAAACTATTATTGGTTTTGCTTCAACAGCCCATTATCTAAGGCATAATATTAATATCTTTAAATAGCTTAAAATAAAAAAAAACATTCTAATGCATTCATGAGAAGATCCAAGTGATGAATATTTTAGAAGTAAATGTTAATCCAGGGCCTATCATTAATGCAAGTTCACAAGAAGGACATTTCCTTTTAATTTTTTTATAGAATAGAATTTCCCTTCTCAGCTTATTTTATGTAGAAATATCAATAATTGATTTGACATGGTAGCGGATTTACCATATTAACGACAGAGAATGGATTTTGAATACTGCAAAAATCAAATTTACTTACATATATTCTTTTAATCTATCTTTTCGAAAAGCATATATGCAGTATTTAAGCCATTTTGATTAAATTTTATGTAGCATTCGGCAAAATCAGACGAAAAGCTAAAAAACTAAAAACAAAAAAATGCAATCTTTAAATTACACATTTTTAACCGTTTCCCGAAGACAAGAGACTGTTTAATTCTCTTCAAAAGTACTTTAAAGCAGAAAAGAATTCCATTAGAGAAAGGTGGATCGAAATATGTCTGAACAGATTAAACTGAATTTCCCCAAAATAAGACGGCACTACATAAAATTCCATGTTTTCAGAAATAAAGTTATAAACGGTAATATTTCTATTCAAGACATTTCACAAACGTTTCAATGATTGCGAAAGAGATAAAATGAACTTTAACATTAATTAGTAGCGAAGTCACACACAATAAAAGTTTTGATGCAAAGGTTATACAAAGTATTAAATGCATGAGTGCATTTGAAATAAACGTTATTGCTCACATGTAACAGAAAGTATAAAATTTGGAGAAAAAAAATTAATAATTTATAATTATTTAAATCTCCTATCCACCCACTTGCAGAACTTGTGCTCCTAAAATTATATAACGCATGCAGATTGGGTTGAGTTTCTTATGAATACTATTGATTATTGTATGACTTTTAAGAGCACAAAATTTATTATACGACCCACTAACGAAAACTAACCATTTTTCACTCTCTTAATATATCTCCTCAACAAAACATACATGTGCTACGTAGAATTAAACTTGACGTAGTTTAAATAAAGTACATTAAATTAATTATTTCCTCAAAATGACAGTGATTATCAAATTAAATGTTCAGATATATTGAATTGTCTAAACCTTGAAAATATTTCCCCAAAGTTACAAAATTGATAATATGGTCCCGACTTTATCGCCAAGTGTGCTGACAGGCAAACAAACAAATGAAATAGATAAGAACTTTTTTTAAGTATACGCTGTTAAAAAATTTCCTTGAAATTTCTTTACAAAAAGAAATATTCAAGAAAAGTCAGTGTGTGGGGGAGGAGGGGGAGACGATAACTCACGAACGAATCAAGCCATCCAAACAAAATTTGGTACAAAAATCACAATCAATGAATACTGGAAGCTAATTGCTCTTACATACAATCGAATGTTCAGAAGCCTCCTACCTTGTGAAATGAAAATTTAAAAAAGTCATCCAAACATTGAAACATTCATTAAAATTACGTAAATAATAATTTCATATGTTATTTTTCATTAGAAAACGATTGGCATAAGTTTTAGAACGCTAGTATGAATAGTTCTCGAGATATTGCACACTTTTCAAATAAATTTATCAAAAAATCACAAAATTATTTCATATGTAATATTATGCAATAAATTTATTACCATTATTTTCGTAGATCTAGCTCGTTCCATTCACGATAGGAGATACTTTGAGTAATAGCTGTGTAATTTGACGTCATTAGCCGTTTATATATCATAAGACTAATTTATTTCTCCATAAATAATGCTGGGCGAAAGTTTGGCGGCGAATTTAGCGGAATATCACCAACTTGACTAGTTTTTTAAATGCTGCCAATCTGACGAAAATATCGCCAAATTGATAAACATTTTACCAAATTGATAACCATTTTACCAAATTGATAAAAATAACTCCAAATCAATGAGCAATGAAAATGAAGACTAAGTAATGAAAATCCAATATCTTGGAATGAATAAGAATCTACTATGAGAGAAGATACTTTGGGTAATAGTTTTGTATTTGGAAGCCATTAGTCTCGTTTATCTGCGATAAGAATAATCTATTTCTCCGACCATAATTCTTAACGAAATTTTATCGACGAATTTGGCGGAATATTTCCAACTTGGCGAGTTTTTGTAAAGTCGCCAAATTGATAAACATGTCACCAAATTGATAAGAATGGCGTTAAATCAGTGAAAATGGCAACTGATTGGATAAAATTCAAAACTTAGGAAATAATATAAGACTCTACCATAAGAATAAGTCTGTAAAGCTTGGAAAAATTCTGGCGACACATTTTGACGGTATATCGCCAACTTATCGCCTTTTTTAAATGTTGCCAAATTAATAAAAATGCTATCAAATTGATAAAAATGTCGCTAAATTGATAAATATGGCGCCAAATAGGATGTAATATTTTACAAATTGTTCATTCCGTCATATGATGGGCATACATTTTATTATATATGAAATGATCTTCTAAATACCGCCAACTTGACGATATTTGGCCCAAAATTAACGGAAATATCGTTAAATTTGCAAAAATGATGCCTAAATGATGAATTTATTAAAATATTTAAATATATGGACTATATTGCTTATTGCGGTTGCCATCAATATTGATATTTGTTAATTTAGAGTTTCGTTAAATATAAGTTAATTGGGAACGAAATAGTTTTAGATGTTGTCATCCGGATGTGCAATTTACCATGCCAAATGTACAATTTAACGTTACATATACTATGCTGTGGAACTTCTCATCACTTTTTCACTGTTAAAGAAGTAAATTCAATGCATTACATAAGGAAAGCGCTACCCACATCAGATTTTTTTTACTCTGTAGTCGTTAGATCCATAGAAGACGCGCTTCAATACAGTGTATACACATGTATGGACGGAATTGTGTGTATGCATACATGCGCGTAGTAACTTGGCTTATACTTTAAACATGGCATTACCTGGCGTATAGTTCTCGTCAAAATAACTACCGTGTATATAAAAGAACACATAAGTGCTAAAATAATCTAATCCAGTCTGCAAGCATCGAACGAAGAATGATTTCTTATTAAATATAACAAGAAGACTTTTGTATTGTAGAAGACAAGTGTAATTATTCACATGGATTCGTATTTTTAGAGAATACTTAGTTCATTATTTAATATAGTTATATTTAAAGCATTATTTAGAACAGTATGTATTTTCATTAAATTTTAACATGGATTTTTGAAAGCATGACTATTTCCTTTAACTTAATAATTGCTTATATAAAAATTAAAAACGCTTTTGGAATGAACCCTGCGTGTTTACAGATTATTAGTGTAATGATAGAGTTCTGACATTTGTGATATTTTCGCATGTGTGTCCGCAAACAATGGTATTTCTTTATCAAAATCGGATAAGTAAAACTTACGTATTTTCCAAATGTTTGCGTAACAATAGTTCTCTGACGTTAATATTTCAGCAAAAATTTAAATCTGTACACGCAATTACTACACTAATTTACTACATTGACTAATATTAATTACTACATTAACTTTATTATTACACTAACGTTATTAAGAATCGATATTTTGCAGATTTCAGGTAATATATATTGGGATAATACGGACCAGAGGGTATTAACATCAAGCAAAAGCTAATAACCGCATGTTAAAGAATTTTTTGAAGTAATTCAAACTCAGTTGTCATTATCAAGACAGATGGGTTTTGTTTACAAATTGCCGACAAATACTTCTGACACACAAAAACATCTATATACTTAAGACAGTAACCAAATCATTTAAATATGGTATTTGGTTAACCAAAACATTTAAATATGATATAAGTTCTCAGATTAAAAAAAAGTCAATTTTTATTATAAGTCTATAGGTTTAACGAAAAGCATTAAATTACATAATGGGGAAAATATCATAAAGTACTCAACACAAGTTCGACATGTAGACCATCATACCAATACATAAATGATTTTATCCTGATATGTATGCACTCTAGAGATGTATAACGTTTGCTTCGGCACTTTAAGACAGACATTTGATGCAAAACTCCAAAAACGTCTTTATGTAACTTAAAAAATTATGGAAACAAATATGTGAAGTTTTGTAAACAACTAATAAAATGCTTCGATATCCCACAACCAGTGACTTTCTGAAAATAATGCCAAACACAGGGTATCCTTGGAAAACAAAGACAAAAAAATGAATGAAACAAGGGATATTTTGAGTTATCATATACCATTCTTTTATCTAAAGATTCTAATACCTGGCGCATTTCTCCGATTTGCACAAGAGTTCGTTTAGTGCTTTTTATATAACAGCTTCTCCGTCGGCTGCGAATCTTAATGCAGAGAAATTTGCATCCTATTACGTTGTGGCAGGTGGTGTGCCAGACCCCCTAAATATAACAGTGGGGACAGTCTCAAATTTAAAATTCTGACATATATATATATATATAATATTGAAGTATTTATGTACGATGTATACATTTGAATGAAAGGTGTAATTTGATATACCAAAAGCACAAATTTTGCTAAGTCCAAAAGTTCAGTACCAAAAGGAAACAAAAAAAAATCATCTGTCACTCTACTGTTAAAATAATTTATATACTTCAGCAAAAATGTGATGTTTAGGTTTACCACTGCACATTTGGAATTTTCAGCTTATTAGTTTATAATAAGTGATCTAAACTTAATATTCTGGCAAAAGCGTATATGTCTATGCTTTTGTAGAAAAAACTAACCTAGTTATTGTTTGCCGAATAGCAACGAGTTTAACCTTAAATGTAATTTTAAAAACATAAAAGGAAACCATATACATGGTTTCAAAACTTAAAAGTTATATATCAAATACATATTGATAATTTTTTTCAATAATTATTAATTATTTTTTTTTAGCTTTTTGCTCAACATTAAAAAATATAATCATTTCAAAATATTTAGTTATTTTATTATGATCTTATTATGGGCAATATTTTATAATATTTAGTATAACGTTTTTTGCACAACAAATTATATACTATTTGATCTGAAATTGATTTAATTTAAATGAGCATATGCCTTAAGTTTCATTAGAGAATCGTATAATAATTAATCTGCATGTGTCTGGGGATATTAGGAATTCAGGAGCAATACCTTCATTGTGATATTGATTGTGAGTTAAACAAATCTAAGTGATATGAAATATTAATGCTTGATAAAGGTGAATAGAGACTCACAAAGATCGGCTAGTGATTTGCCAACAGATATTCAGTTTGGGTAAAGCTAGTTTAAATAACTAGGTTAGGTTGTAGATATTGCTGCCAATTATATCAAAGTCAAGATTAACAAGCCCAAAGAAAGCAGTTTATACTTATATCATTAAACAACAAATCATTTAAATATACTTTTTTTATCCAATTTCTCATATAAAATTGAAAGTTCATTTTTAAAGTAATATGTTTATAGGTTTGACGGTTTTCTTTTAACCAAATATAAAATAAAATAAATGAGTTTTTAGTAAGTTCTCAGTAAAAATACTTCAACATAGAGAAAACTTCAGAATTTGCCGAAACAAATGTTTGAATGTTTTGTAAAGTACTGATAAAATGTTTCGATATTCCACATCCAGTACCGCTCTGGAAATTTTGCAGCACACAAAGTAGGAATCCCACAGAAGAAATAAATAGAAAATATCCTATTTTAAATTATAATATATCATTTTTATTCTACGGATTCTACCTCCTATTCTATTCCTCCGATTTGCACAAGAGTTCGTTTAGTGCCTTTTATATAACAGCCTCTCCGTCGTTTGCGATTCTTAATGCAGAGAAATTTGCATCCTATTACGTTGTGGCAGGTGGTGTGCCAGACCCCTAAATACAACAGAGGGAGGGGGTGATCACAAATTTAAAATTCTAACTGGCGGAGATACTCTTATCCAAGTATTTATGTTTCGTGAAATTTTTTGAATGGTTGATACAATTTTAAATGCATGAAGCATAAATGTTGCCATGCATTAAAGTGCAGTTCAGAAGGAAAATAAAATGTTTGTCATTCTATTAAAATCACTTTGAGAATTGAGTAAACATGGGATATTTAGGTATATAGCTGTACATTTGGAATTATAAAGATGTTTTTTTTCTTTCTGTCTCTGAAAGAAAGAATTTGGATAAGAAACAATTTGTTAGACACCAGCATTAACGTTTGAATAAGGTCACGTCCGTTTTCAAAGACAATCCATTTGCTTCATTGAAAGTTAATGGGATTCAGTTGTTGATGGATCTGCTCATGTTATTTCTCAAAATTTGTTATAATCTTTTCTGTTATTATTTGCTATTATTTTTTGTTGTCGTAATTCTGATGTCCATCCACTGGTAATGTTTCAATACTTTGCTTACCATACTTTAGATATTACAGTTATTTAGTGTATATTTTAGCATTTTATATATTTCAATGTTTTCAGAGATAGATGTTTTTACTTCGATTTTCTTTTCGCAATTGTATTTGCAATTGTTCTTGAGGATGCCTGTGGAAGTGAGTTGATGTTATTACTTACCTGTTTGTTCCAACATTGGCTATTCCCCCAAATTATAGCCACATAGGTATTACATTACTTGTTTTATTTACCGAAAAAGTGTTCATTTTAATTCTCCAGAGTTTTTTGCTTTCATTTTAGAATTTTCGTAGAGCAAAATTAATTTTTCAGAGCCACAAGTTGGAACACAACTATTTTTTTATATACACGTTCTTGCTCTCGTTGGCATTGGTGGTTTATTTTAGCTTGACGATAAATGTTTTTATTTTACTTTAAGACCGAATAATACCAACCATGGTAATTTCTAATGAAGCTCTTATTTTCTTCACATTTGGAATAATAGTCAAAATTTGTAATAAGTGCTATCATTATAAAAGAATGAGTCAAATTCATATACGGGTAATTTGATGCAATAGAAGTTGTATGTTACATGACATGACTTTAACACTTATGTTACATGATATAACTTTAACATGTATGCTACATGATATAACTTTAACTAAGTAACATTGACCAACGTGAATTTTTTTATGATTGTACAATGCAACTTCTTATGTCGCTCTTTAATAAACATAATGGCTGAACTTAGTGTGTTCATTATTCACGTCCACTTTGCGTTCCAATTTCTAGGTTAACGAATATATGGACAACTTTGTAATTTTAGTTTTGAATGTGTTATAATTTATGATAGATTTGTTTATCTTAATTAATTTGTTATATCTTAAACTTGTAATTTGATATAAAGATTTAACCATGTTATACTAAATTGGCATGTGTTAATTGATTATGAAAAAAATGTAAGCTTCGTTTTTATATATTTGCTGTAGACCAAAAGTTAAGAAGTATTTTCAAATATAACATATATTTGTTTTTATGTAATTAAATTTGTTCTAAATTTGAAATAATTGCTAGATATGCATGTATGTGTATGCATATGTAAATATACATATAGTGGTTTAAGATCTGATATTTATGTATAAAATTAAATAAATTTATTCAAAAATTTAAATAAATTAATTCTACATTTTTAAGGGTCAGGTATAGAACATTTTATTTCTCTTATGTATGAATAGTTTTATACAAACATTCCTACAAAAAGCATTTATTTTAAGGGATGCAGATGTCATATGTAAAATAAACAAGAAAGATCAATCATGCTTAAAGCATTGATTATGAAACACTTTCCAACTTCAATGCAATTTTATTTAAACAAGTCTAAAATGCAATACATTCCTCGGTAATATTTTGAAACTTATCACAATACTGCATTAATGTATTATATTTAAAAACTTAAACCTTCATCGAAAAAAATGAACTTCATTCAAATGACGGCATTGAAATATAAATTGCCTGGTTTAAACATCTCTAAAATGTTATACATTCCTCGGTAATAGTTTTAGAATTATCATAATACTACGATAATTTATTATATTTGAAAACTTCATCGAAAACAACTGAAATTAATTAAAATGACGTCATAGAAAAAAATAACACGCCTGGATCTCTCTATAAAAACAGGATTTCATTCATAACTTTCTCCCATTCATTTCATTCATCACAATACTATAATAATTTATTTTATTTAAACATTTTGTTTATGACCATGGAGCTACAAAAAATTAAACTCTATACTTGAAACTTCATCAAAAAAATCGTCCTTTTTATGAAATCAATTAATATTTCATTCATATCAGCCATGCAGACTCCATGGACTAAATTATTTTGTGTTAAAAAAATACAGGAATTCTAACACAACTCATTCTATATATTTTGCTGTTTACATTTTACATAGGTGAAAAATAGGCTTAGTTGTAGAAATAATCAAATTTAGATGGGCATTTAAACTCAAATATATTGTCATTGCGTTGTTTCAGTATGTAGATGCACAGAATTTAAGCAAAAATAAAGTAGTTTTAGGACGGATACAACACTCAATATGAATTAAAAAGAAAAAAATCACGATTTTGAAACAAGATGGATGCCATATATCATTTTGAAGTGGGTCATGTGATCGTTTCATATCATGGTCACGTGATCGTTTCATATAAGAGGTGTAATTATTATTTTAATTTTTATTTAAAAAACTACTGAATATATTTCGCTGATTTTTTTTTTATATATTTTATGGAACAATTTGAATATTACCTAAAATTTTCGAAGCAATTTGTGAATTTTAAATCCGCTTAAAAAATGTTTGAAAAATTAGGTCCCATAGGGCTCAATGTATTTCATTTTTTCGACCCGGGTTCAATCCAAAACTAATTGGGTAATATTATTCATTTATATTCCCATAGGTTCTACAGACCGTCTGAACAACATACTAAAATTTCATTTTGATTAAGTCATTTTTACGGCAGTTATCGTGCTAACGGACAGACAGACAGACAGAATGAACAAAGTCATAAACACTTTTCAACTTTGTTGTAAAGTGTTAATAAAAACGTAAAATATTGTTAAAATATTTAAAAGGTAAAAAATTAGAATGTTTGAAGTTTAGATAGGTCAAAATTCGTACACTCTACTTGCAAAATAAAGATATTTTCATTTAATAAAAGTATGACCTTTAATTTGTATTAAGGATATTTTAATGTATTGATACAAAAAATAAAAAAATAATAATGGGGAACTATCTTCCTATATGAGGGATTTATTGACTTATATGTATATTTAAGTTTAAAATTTTATATACAAATTTTGAAGACCTCATTTTAGAAAAATTATGTACACATTTCATAGTTTTAGCTCAAATATTTATTTTACTTATATCAATTTAAACATAGAACATTTTAGTAATTCAATTTATTAGAAAGCAAGACTTTAAAGTTCTGTTTAAAGTTCTGTTTTATCAAAAAAATTTTATTTTTTTTTATTTTAACCTCTTAAAGTTTAACTTTAAGGACTTATGCAATATTAATATTATTCGATTCTATACTATAGCGACATATTTTACTTGATAAAACATTTATTTTTTGAAAATTGTATATCTTGAAGTTCTCTGTTAAGGCTATTCTTATCCGTATTTAGGAAATTATTATACGGAAATGCATATATTACAGAACGTGAAAATGCATAAGAGGGAAAACTATTTATAAGAACTTTAATGTACTATATTATTCTTTGTTTCAAGGGTCGTTTCTCATTTTTTCCATTTGCACAAGATTTCTGTTAGTGCTTTTATATTACGCCCATCCTTCGTAGGTTACGATTCTTATTACGAATAAATTTGCATTCTATTACGTCGTGGCGAATGGTACGAAAGCGTTAGAAATAACATTAGCAAATTATCGCAAAATAAAAATCTAACTGTGTGGAACTATTTAAAAAATGTATTCAGCAGTTTTACAGTTCGATATTATTGCATTAAATGAACTGTATCCTTTAAAATGAACAAAAGTTCAGCATTTTACTGAACAAAAGTTAAAATATCAGAATGTATATATAACTTGTCACTGTTCTAAATAAATAACCAAGTACATCTTAGAGTGGAAATATAAATTTAGTTTACGCCTTTAAGAAACATATCATTATTTTTTCAAAATCTTTGAAATCTATAAAAAAGAAAGGAGTTATATTGAAAGTATTTAAAAATTGTTTATCTGCGATGTACACTATGATGCAAAATATACTGTTTATATTGACATGAATGGTTAAATGAAGTATTATGATATTTCTCAGCAATATGACATATATGAAATACGTATATATATCATTTTTTATTTAAAATTTTATTGAAACATTTTAATTTTCTAATTTTTGCATACATGTCTTTCTATTTTTATGCATTAACGATTATTTACGTTTCATTTTAGTAATTATTTTTGAAGAATCCACAGTAAGCTTTTAGTTTTTGAAAAAAATATAAAATTTTGCAGTCCGCACACAGTTCCTCTAATTAGAAAGTCAAACTGTTAGATCTCAAAACTATGATTTGTAGCTCGAAATATCTACTCATTGTTAAAGCTTGTTTAGAAACATTAAAGCTGAAAACATAGTACTATATTGTATAACAATTGGTGCAATATTATAATTTATATTCACAAGAAGTCAAACATATTTGTATGATTATGAAACCATACAAATAACTGTAATAAATTTGGCCATATATAAACTTAGTTCAAATTAGAAAAAATAAATTTAATGTGATATATTTAATGATATCAATTCTAGACTCAACTTTTGAGTAATAATTTTTAAAATAATCTGTAAACATCTAATATTGTAGTAATGACACTATTTCGGCAGATTTTAAAATGTTGTGAAACATTCGAGATATTTTATTCAATCAATGACTTACTGTTTGAAATGCAAAAATTTCAGAATAATTATTAGAAGACTGTTGTAATGCTAAATTGATAGCTAGAAATATTAATATTCTAAAATAAAATATTAAAAACAGCACTTATATTTAAAGTAAAATGCTAACTTTTAATTTGGCAACAAAATTTCAGATAGAGTTGCAGAAGAGTATGTTTGCTGCAGAACAATTGGGCGGGTTCTGGAGATCCAATGCAGTGTTAGTTGTAACTGGAATTTAAGAGTGTTTGAAGACGAACAAAAATTATACAAATAATAATGAAAGCATGTAAATGAAAATCGCATGAACGGTGCTTTGTTGAATTTATTATATTACTTTCTTTAGAAAAAAATCCATTCACAAAAATATTCACAAAATGCAGACCGAAAACTTACGAACAAGAATAAAACGTATAAATAATGAAAGCATATAAATGAAAAGCGCATAAACGGTGCTTTGTTGTATTTATTATATTACTTTTTTAAGAAAAGAAATAATTCATAAGTAATTCTTAAAAAGAATTCATTCATAAAATGCAGACCGAAAATTTACGAACAGGAGTAAAACGTGTAAATTATGCAGGTATATAAATGAAAAGTGCATGAACAGTGCTTTGTTGTATTTATTATATCACCTTTTTTAGAAAAAGTTCATTCATAAAAAGTAATTCATTCATAAAATGCAGACCGAAATCTTTAATTTCCAAATTGAAACTTGCAAACGTATTTGGGTTTGAAAAATACAGTCTCATTAAAAATGCAGGTTAACAGTATAAATTATAAAGCAAAATGGCTCTAAGCATCAAAAAACTAGTACGATTAAACGAACTATTTTCACAGTGATAAAAATTGGTTTCGTATAAACCCAATTTAGAGGAAAATTGGGAGATTATTTTAATTTGGTTAGTGAATTATCCACTAATTTACGTATATTACCGTCAGCAATAATTAGTCAGCATATTACTAAGCGCAGAAAAAGGGGCATTGGAATTTATAATTACGAAATTACCCAGAATTAACGTGGTCGAGAATTGCATATTCGTAATTTCTCTCGTGGCCGCAATAACCTCTTTGCACCAGTTCCTAAAACATAACCATTAATAAATACTCTATGCATTAAATTACACAATTTTAACTTTTAAAATAAATTGTCATTTATTTACTCATACTATTATTAGGATTACACTTACATTAATTTTATATAAACTCTTAAGGAGGAAAAATACAGGTGTGAAACCAGGTTATATTATTTCAAAATCATTATGGGATCGAATATATATGCAGATTTGCACATGCATCTGCTTGTCGTTCTGTTACTCATCATGCTTATAATATTGGCCGTTTATTTTTCTGACATTTTCAGGTCAGCTTTTCTTTTTATAACATATTCTTAAATTTTAACATAACCACTACACAGTATATCTCATCGCTTCTGCACCACCATTGCTTATGATACGCTCTCTTGGATATTCATTGCCTGGATATCAATGCTTCTGGACGGTCATTTTTGTTGACTGTCCTCTCTCTCTCACTCGCTCCTTGAATTCCGAATTGAATACATGATATGTGATGCTCTTGGACGGTGATTGCCTGATATCTAATAAATAATATCCTTGTTGCCGCATCATTTTGCCTACGGTCCAGATACGCCCTCTGTATCCTTATTAGTTGCTCCTGGGTGCGATATAGCATCGCTGCTTGATTGGCTACTTTATTATCAGATGGTGATCGGTTTAAACCTTGGCCCCAAGGATATTTTTGCCCCAACCACAACTGCAATTTATGTGAACTCAATTTATTGCGACCATGACCCTCCGAGCCATGATCCCAATAAATTCAGTTCACATACGTTATATTACAGTTATTGTTAACTTATTGTTGACAATAAGTTCAGTTCACATAATTCAGTCATTACGCCGTTTTACGATAGTCATGTCCCTCCGGGCCATGGCTATCGTAAAACGGCGCATACAAGTATGCTCTTTGTTTCGTTGTACATAGCTGTATAAATCTCATAACTGCATAATTGCCTCATAGTTTCACAATTATTATCAAATCTATTATGCAATACTAAGACCACATACTTTAAACACAATATCTCTTATGACGTAATTTTTAAACGCTACTCAGTAAAATATTACGAAGTTGTTAAACAGCTAAGAGAAGTTCTTAAATTGATTTCAACAAGTATTTGTTCACAAGACTAGACTCTATTATAAAATGCAAATATCTTCCTATAAAATGAAGCTTAAAATAAAATTCTTTAATTATTTGTTTCTCAATTGTGCAGTGATTTGAAAAAAGCAGAAAGAAAGTGGTTCGAAGAACCCAACAAAAAATATTTAATTAAAATCACTGGATTGTTAAAATGAAGAATAGCATTTTGCAAATTCGTTCAACGCACAGACCAGAACAGTAGGGAAAAAATCTTGTTTATAAGAGAAAACTAATTCAGAGTCATAAATATTCATTATTTGAAAATAAATTACTTTTATAATTAAAAATTTCCATTGAAGGAGGACGGAAAAAATTCTGTATGCTTATGTGGAAACATTGAAAGTGCTTTCTTGCTTAACAAATTGGCGGTAAAAGAAAGACCAGACTTATTGTGTATTCTTCGCAATTTTGCAAAAATTTATTTATGAAATCAATATTTATTGAAGTGCATGATTCGGGTTCAATTATATATTGACGTATACTAGATGTAGTTTATTTTCAGTTACATATAACATATTGGATATTTTCTAATGCCTCTTTGGAAATGTGTTCCTACCAATATACATTATTAAACATTTATTACACATATATATATATATATATATATATATATATATATATATATATATATATACAGGATGTCCAGTGCTATCGGTGCGCAATTACTATTTTCTCAACCGTTAGTCAGACAGATATATACTTCCAATTTTCCAATTGCAAAAATGTTTTAAATTTTAAAATTTATTATCTTAGAAACAGTTTAAATCAATAAATACATTTCTGAAAGAAATACGAAATATAAATTTTTATACTGTCCCCCGGTCTTACCAATTATATTTAGGAAAATCATCCTCATACAGTTTCATGCCAGATTAAATATATGCTTGTTTAATAATAATCATGTTTTTTAACACAATTACAAATTTAAAAATTAATATGAAACCTTTTATGACATGTTCCGTTAAAAGAACTTTAGCGCTTTGTGCTAAATCCGGATCTGTTTGTCTACTCCACTAAATTATTTATTTTAAAAATAACTCATAAAATATATGCTTGGATAATAATAATTATGTTTTATTTAATAATTTAATGTAAATAATGTTAAAATTTTACTAGAATATGTTGGTAATTTAACAAGTTTACTGATTTTTGTCCATTGGGATAGTGTTTTTCAAACTTTTTGGTCACGTCCTTGTGAAATTCAATTTGATAGCGGATGCTTTCAAATTGATGCATTCAAATATAACTCATATTTTTGTTTGATTTTAAGAAAATTTGAACGGTACTTTCACGTTTTACACTGGAATACTTTCGTGGAACTCCAAGGGTTCACCGAGCACATTTTGAAACACACTGCACATACAAACATAAATGTTTATATTTACATATGGTGGGTACAGCTCATGTACAGCATTAATTTTTACGTGACGTGACATCATTGACGTGGATTTTCAACAACTTCCGTCTAGACATTTTGTTAGCTTATTCTGTAAAATAATTTATATCATAGAACTTTTGAAATGTTTGATGGATTCATTTGTCATCTTTTTGTATGGAAAATTAGATGAATTAGTTAAAGATATTTGTAGTCGTGTTTAAACATTTCGAGAAAAATGCTCATTGTTTTGTTTTCAATTTCTTGATTTTTGACTAACATTTTCTTGATTAAACTATAATGTTAAATTCACAAGGAAAATACAAAGCATATATTAGACTTTGTTTTTATTAATGTAAAAAGTTCTACTATAGTAAGAACCAAAAATCTTTAAAAAAATTGAAATTGAAATGTTCCCAAAAATTGGGCCTTTGCGATTAAAAATTTAATGTCGCCTAGAGTTTGCTCCATTTCTTAGTTATACCTTTTATTTAAAAGTGATTGGATCTTTTATAAGAAGCTTCAACATTTCGTTCCCCAGATATTGCTCGTTTAATGTCCTTTTACATATAGCAATCCTTTCGAGAAATTATTCCGCTACTCCAAGCATTTGAATGTGAAGAAAATTTGCCCCTGAATAGCTGTTTATTTTTTATGCACGGCAATAAATATTATTTAACACTTGAGTCATATCCAATCCGATGAAGACAAAATTAAACTTTACACCGCTCTGTCTTCAAAGATAACGGCTATGAACGCAGCTCTAAACTGGACAAAGGATATGGGATGACATTTCCACCAACTTTTACTTAATTACATGTGATATATTAACGATCAAAATTTTACTATGAAAGCATATAGAAATGCTTCCTGGAGAGAAATTGGGTAGAGTCTAGCATTTACATGGCCTGACACTAAAGTGCTAAATACATACAAGTTTAGGCAAAGTATTGCCAATCCTACAATCAGCGAGCTGTTCGAGAGAGTGTCCTAAAACATTCTTGACGGGTGGAATTCTAGAAGTTTAGGCATTAAAAATTATCTGTGTAATAAGTCCTTTATAATATGAATTAACAATAGATATGATAACAATTATTAAATGATTGGAAGCTTTATATGCAATTATATTAAAAACGTGACTGAAAGGCACAGTTGAAATTATTGCATGTTGTTATCTGGACAGTTTTTTACTATGAGTAAGATATCTCTAAGAAAGCAAGATGCATGAAAGTTGATATATCGTTTTTATTCAATAGCTTTAGCTGTTTTGCTATTCATTTTCAGAACGATAGAGATTTAAGAAATCCATAATTTTGTTTTAAAAATTCAAATGTATCAACCTGTAGATAAAATCATGTGTTTATATATAATCATATCTATTTTCTTCTATTTTCTACCATTCAACATTTTGCATAGTGTTAAATAATACAAACGTACTTGAATTCAATTTTATATTTTGCCTCATAAGGAATGACTCTGTAGTTTGTAAATATAGATTATAGTTCCCCCATGCATATATAGTTGTTTATCAGTAAATTACATAATAAGATAAACTTATTTCAACAATAACCCCCAAATACAAAACGAAAACATATATTCTGTTGAAATTATATTCTCCTCAGCATTCTTGGCGTCCATCTTCATCTGGACATCTTATTGGTATCCCAACAACGTCTAGATTAATATCGCAGCTGATCCCGCATATCTAGTTCCTTCTTCTATGTCTTCATCTTTTGCCTCCCAAGATACTACAATGAGTATTCGAGGTAGAGTTTAGAAATTCCAGGATGTGCCTTAAGACTCGAATCTTTCGCCGGTGCCCTTCGGCGAATCCATCGACGCAGAGTGAATATGGAATTTAAAAGGGTATCTCCTTCTTTAGATCCTGTTTTTTTTTTCAAGAATTTTCATATCAAGAACTACGAATACGAAGAAGAAAAAAAAGTCTACGTCTTTGAAACTATTTTCTACCTTCCATTTTACATAATATTATTCGAAAAAACATAATGTAACGTATATTTTAGGGATACATTCATGTCCACGTTGCATATGTAAATGTGATTGCATATATCACCCCATCTGCTGCCTGTTTGTAACGGGAATGTGCATATCGATATGAAAATTATTTTTGCGAGAATCGTCCAAACACGAAGTGTATTTCTTAAAACCATTGGAATAAAATGATTATTTCCATTTTCTAAACTGAGGAAAATGAATATTTGTAGGAGATTTTTGTTGATATATAAACATCAACAAATATTCGAAGCAGCTACAAATGTTTGTGTTGATAGTTTCAATATTTGAAAATTGTGTCAATTAACCTGTTTCTTTAATTAATACTAATACATTGAGTACTGTAATGAAACTTTTAACTACTTCATTACCAGGAAATGCCCTCTTTAATATCAGCCAAAGTACAATGTCAACAATTGTTTATTTTCCAAAAGTTGTTAAAGAAGAGGATATATTTTGCACATATCTATGTACCTCTAAGACTTGAAATGCAATTAATTGTATCCCAACTCTGAAATTCGAAAGTTTATATATGTTTTCATGTTTCATTAAAACATCTGGCTTGATAAGTGTTCAAAAGAATAAATATCTGATACCATTTACTGAGTATAAACAGGGTGGCCTTTATGTCCAAATACAAAACAGGAAATATTCCACATTGTACACTAGTTGAGCTAGAGACATACATAGAGACATACATATGTTCCAGAGACAAGCTAGAGACATACACATGTGTCTCAATTTAAAAAAAAAAATGTTGGCAACTGACGTTCATCCACTAATATAGTGAACCTTTAGGAACTCCAACTATTAGAATGATATATGACTATTTGAAAGCGGAATCAGATTATTCAGGTGGATTGAATGAATGTCTCCGCCCCTTTGCCAGATATTTAGATCATGTGCTAACACCGATTACAATAGACGTGTTTATCCAAGTGCTACTCGTATTTAAAAATTATAATTGATATTTTGCTGAACATGTAGTAGACGTATTATATTTAGTTGTTGCAAATGCTTTATAGCAGTAGAAAATTATACATACGTTTGGTAATTAACATTTCAGGCAAAATACCAGCAAATCACAACTTGAAAAATATGGAAAATTCTCGTTCTCTTCAATCTTTCAAATAATCCTAGTTAAACTTCCATAGCCACAATTCATTTTCTTAATTACGCTTATTTCATGCTAAAAATTATTTACTTAAATAAACTACTTTACACCAAATACATTTCGGCCGTCCAAATGTAGATACTCAAGTCCTCAGGACGAGTCGGACGGTCTGGGTCTTCAACACCTAATACATTTGAATATTCCAGCCCATAACCTTAACTGGACATGAATTTATGCAATTAGTGCATGCCTATATTAAAAGCTTATAAATACTAAAAATTGCGTATCTTCAAACATAAATGTGATAGATTTACTATTTTGAGTATATACAAAACATTCAAATCCAGTCTAATTCTAAATAGTATTTAAAATTTTACATTAAACACTGCAAATCAAAATAGCCTAGTAATAAAGTGGGTGTCTACCAAATTTAAACGCACAGTCGGCTAAATTGCATAGCCATGCCAAAGACTTAAAGGTTTAATGCAAATAAATAACAAAATGCACTACATATTCGTTCCTCACAATTTCTAATGTCCATTGGGCGTTTTATCATTAGCAGTTCATGAACAGTGAGTTTCCCATTACAAAAACACATTTTACGAATATTTTCAAATGTTTCTCTAATACTTTAAATTTCCTTTAAAGATCTTCCATTATTGCGTTCACAGTTCAAAAATCCCATTATTTCTTAAGCCATTTTTCAAACTGCACTTCTATTTTTCAGTCAAACAAATTTATCTTGCATGTACTTTTATATTTTTAAATCGTTAAAATTACGTATTCTGAGAAAAATCATAAACGGGATACATTAATCAAGAATGCGTTTTTTTTATTCTGTGCGAGTCCTTTTCGAATAAATATGGATAACGAGTTTATTCCATATTTTATTATATTATTTCCTGCTTTGATCGTGAGATATATCATATCCTTCGAATATTTTCCAAATGATTCAATAAGATTAAGATAAAGACATCCCATCTGGTATCGCAGCTGTCAAGCTAGAGTAAAATTTAGCACCATATCGAAAAGGAATACCATGTCCAACAGAGATCTGAATCATAAGTATTGATTATAAGTCAGTGGGCAATTTATATTAACGTCATTTTTTCCTTTGCGAGCTAAAACACTGTGACAAAATTACGTACTAGTATTTATATATATATATATATATATATATATATATATATATATATATAATTCGTATATTACCTTTGTTCAGTTACATCAGAGTTCCTGTTTTTTATTCGAATTGATGAAAAAAAATAATTACCTCTTATGAAAAATACTTAATATATAAAGAAAATAGCTATTTTTCCTAATGATATTTCGACCGGACTTTATAAATGGGACAAACTTTGGTTATAAACTACTTTTTTCAGTTTATAATTTATAGACATTCGCATTTATATTTTTAAAAAATATTGCTAATATAAAAGGCACCAAGACAAACGTAATATAGACTTACGGGCAATGAAAGTTGCACACCAAGCAGGTATAGGATAGACCTGAAATTTTATTGATGGAAGTATACAGATGAATGATATACATGATCACAAAAACGGCGCAGCAGAACACGTACAGAGAGAGCTGTGGTACACAGGCCGGTGATTGGTCAGTCTGGTCACGTCGCATCGCCCCGTACTGCGATACAAGCAGCAATATGGTCCGGGATGGTGTTGAATAAACGCCTGATGTTGTCCTGCGGAATACAAGTCGACACCTGCAGGGCGTTGCATTCCAAATCCCGAAGATTGCGGCAACGAGTTAGCTAGAGTTTCAACTAGTCCCACACATACTCGATAGGGGACAGGTCTGGGGAGCGGTCAGGCATGGAAGTGTATGTACATGACTTAGGCAGGGCTGAGCGACCGTGTGATGCTGGGAATTATCCTGTTGGAATTGCGCAGCTGGAATCCCAGCAACTAATGGGAGCAAATGTGACTATAGAATCTCATCCACGTATCGCTGGCCCGTCAATGTTCTAGATACCACTACTAAAGCGAATAGGCTGTCGTAAGCTATGGTTCCTCAGCCCATGATGTCTACAATGGGACTGGTGTGGCGCTTGAAAACGAGTTTGGAATTGTGGCGCTGTTCTGAGGTCCTTCACACCCGGAAATGCTCCTTCCCGGCCGTCCAACTAGTTACTCTAAGTCCTCTGGACGAGTCGGACGGTCTGGGTCTTCAACACCCGGAAATGCTGATCATCGATCCCCAAAATGAAGCGGGTACTCATCACTAAACACCACACATCGCCAATCTGTGGCGTTCCATGTTGCTCCGGTCCGGCAGCACAGATACCTGTGCTTATGCTGATGCTTATGTGTTAACGGCACCACACGTAAGAGACGCTGGGATCACAGATTAGCTTCCTTCAGGCTTCTAGATATGGTTTATGAGCATACACGGACCACTACGTGTGTCTGTATCGCGGATGGTGTCGTCGTCGCCTCTATACATGCCTGACGCACGATCATTCGTTCCTCTCTGATCGTGGTATGCATGCATAGTCCATCCAGAGCCGATCATCCATGTATGTGTGGCGTCCCGTGACCAGTGCAGAACACCCTCGGACGGTATAGTCCTAACGATCCACATGACGAGCTATCAGGTCCGTTGACCACCCTGCGGTTTTCAGCCCGATGCTAAAGTCTCTCTCGAAGTCAGTCAGTTGCATATATCGATGGTCTACCCATCATTCTTTTCACTCCGTACCCGTTCTTGCGTCGGCCGAAGCATCTGGCATTGATGGGGCGTCGACTACAAGCCGGTTTATAAGGCCGCTGGCTCATGCTAGCGGCGCCACTCACGGGTGTACGAAAATGCGCAACCACGCCAGACTGGGATCATTTGCATACCAGCACACCCCCTGGCTATTTACATCATTTCGTTGTTGAACCATGTTTTCTTCTTAGTGCGCAACTTTCATTGTCCGTTACTGTATTTCAAACATAATTATGTTTACACAGATATATTTTCAAACGATAATTCGACCTATTAAAGCTTTAATATTTTTGTTGCATTTAATACTCATATGCTATTGCTGAAAATTCAAACGCTTCTTCTTAAATTGTGCCCCTATAATCATGGTTCTTTTCAGTGGTTTGGAATATCCTCATCAAATTGATCATTATGTGAATACATTTTCTGCAGTTTTATAAGGACACACATATTTAATAGTATTAAAAGTAATTTGTTTAAGGTAAAAATGTAATAAAAAATCATATTGCATTTATATATTCATATTTTTCTCATTTCCTCAGAAAGTACTTTCCCTTATACATATGTGATGCGGGTATAGGTTCAGTTATCAGAATCTGTGCTTAAGTACATATTTACAGGCTGATTAAAAAAAACACACATGCATTTCCGATAATTCCAACATAGCTTATAACATTTGAATTATTAAACAAGCTGGAACATTAAAACAGAGAAAATCAGCTTAAATGTTTTTGGGTTGATGGCAACGTAGGATTGTTTTTGACTGGTAACACTTTTTTTTTTTGGATTAATTTTTTATGTGATTAACATCTATATGTTTGGGGTTTATTTGGCAGAGAAACGGAGCGTTACGAAAAACTTGAGTATTTTGGACGCTTATACTCCCAAAACTAACATATAAAAATGTAAATATTTTTCTTGTTTTGTGGGAAATAGAGTCCAGATGATGAATTTAAAAATAATTTTAATATTTTGAACAATGTTTTTTTAAAAAAAAACTTATAAAAGCAGTTCATTGGGCGTTTTTTTTCTAACTTTCACTCGAAATATGTAATAAACTATAAAAAATAGGTAAAATAGCAAACGACAAAAATAGGTACTAGAAAATGTAGAACTAAAATCTATATGCAAAAAAACTCTTATGGTTTTCTAGTAATCGTCTTGTCAAGTTGAACAATATTAAAAATTTTCTTTTTTTTCAAGTTTGTAATGGTTATATCTCAAAAACTATAGAAACTAGCTTTCAACAATAAGTAAGGATCTGTAGCTCTTTAAAATCCCTATATGTGTATATAAAATATTTTGGATCGAGATCTTGTTTTCTTTTTCGATATTACAAAAATTTAGTTTTTATTTTAATCACACAAACCATATTTTGACTCCATCGAACGCCGATGTTTTTTTTTAACTTGGATTTAAACCGTAGTTTTTGTGTTCATAAAATTTTTTTTGTATTTTACAGTTCTAGAATTGATAGTAGAAATTAGTCTAGAATTACAAAAGAGAATTAGTCTAGAATTACGAGAATTAGTCTAGAATTACAAAAACGCTTCCTGTATTTCAGTATAATATGGCTGCCTAAATTCACTGAAAACTAAATATATTACAGTTGTCTATATGATGGCTATAGACCACGATATTTCCGAAGTAAAATTACCCCTCTGAACCTTTTTCTTGTACACCATCACATATACTTCCGACCCGAAACAGACAGAATTAATTATATTTTCAATGCATTCAAATGAGAGCATTCTTATAGTCAGAATTACTTGAACATATTTCATCTCGATATAGATTGAATCGCTAATTAGTTTGGAGAATAAGTTTGTGCCACATGAAATATTAACAAATGTGCTCAGCTTTGCGTAAAGATTGGTAAATATATGTTATGAAACATTGCATGGAATTCATATTATAATTCTGAAGTTACAGTAATTAATATATGACTTTACTATGTAATGTTTTGAACATATATGCGCCTTATGTTAAATTATTATAGTTTAGAGGTGTTTCAAAGGAATATTTTCATGCTCTAGTGTTTATACTGAAGTTGCAATAACTTGGTTGGAGAAACTTAATTGTAATAAACGAGTTGAGGACGGAAGTTTAATTTCACTGATACATATATGTACATGTATGTACACACACACACACACACACACACACATATATATATATATATATATATATATATATATATATATATATATATATATATATATATATATATATATATATATGTGTGTGTGTGTGTTTATAAGGAAAAGTATATCGATAGATATATATATATATATATATATATGTGTGTGTGTGTGTTTATAAGGAAAAGTATATCGATAGATTAAATCTCTATCGGTTAAATCTTAAAATATATATTGCAGTGAAATTAAACTTTCATCCTTAGTTCATTTATTACATTTAAATTTCTTCTTCAACCAAGTTATTGGAACTTCAAGACAAACACTAGAAAATGAAAATATTCCTTTGAAACACCTCTAAACTATAATAATTTAGCATAAGGAGCATATATGTTTATATACATATTCATATATATATATATATATATATATATATATAGTCTATAGTCTGACTGTATATATATATATATATATATATATACAGTCTGTCCCAAAAACATAGACCTGGGTTTTTATTCCATAAATATTGATCTTAGACATATATAATAATTTACAAAGTTGGGTATAAAAAGGTACAGAATTTTATGAAATCGATAAAAAATTTCAGGGGATTAAATTTGAAGAAATACAAAAATTAATTTTGTATACGGCCCCGGTGCAAAAACATTTCCAATGAGTAATATGTGACACATACACTAATAATGTGATGTACAAAATTTCAGCATTTTATCATAAAAAGTTCCAGAGATATGTTGAAACAAAATTGGTGAGGGATTAATCTCAAATTAAAATCTAAATGTTTACAGCAAGAGTGCAAATGATGCAACCCAGAAATGCATCATTGCATCATAGGCAAATAATATTGCCTCTTATCTTTAATGGATCTTTGGCATTGATGGAAAACATTTTGAACAAGCTTTGTAATCTTTGTGCAAAGTTATTATTTCTACACAGTGTAGATACTTTTGAACAAATAAATAGCAAAATTATTATTTATTTATATATTCATTGTTTTCTTTTGTAATTTGTGTATGACCCTTGAAACGCGATCTGTCGACATGATTTTTCTCCTCTGAGAACCCATGTCGATACATCGAAAAGTGGTTTAATTCAGCGTTTTTGTTTTTTCACATCTCTGGGACTTTTTATTATAAAATTCTGAAATTGTGTACTTCACCTTATTAGTGTATGGGACACATTTTACTCTTCGGAAATGTTTTTGTACGGAGACCGTATAAAAATTTAAATTTTCTATTTCTTAAAATTTATTCCCTTGAAAATTTTAATAGATTTCATAAACTGATGTGCCTGTTTTACGCAATTTTTAATTTATTATATATGTCTAAGATCAATATTTATGGAACAAAACTCGAGGTCAATTTTTTTGATACATATACACACATACACACACACACACACACATATATATATATATACAAGTTGTACTTCTTTCCGTCTGTTTATTAGCTCAACAGAAGGGGACTCACTTATTTCCTTTTTGTGAATAAAAATTCCCAAATGATGAACTTCAAATATTGAGAGTTTACCGCAACTCATAATTTAAGTTTCTTAATATTTTCTATATCGAACAAAACAACACACAACGTGTAGTTAAATAGAATACAACATTAAACATAATTTGTGCAATAATATGACATATATATTAACCTGTCATGTCAATCTAAACAATAACATGCTTTCAATAGTTAAAATATTTAACACACATTTGCACTACAGTTGGACCCGTTCATCGTGATATCGGTAAATTGAATATAGAGCTTCAATTAACTTTCCACAGTCAAAAGTCATTCATTTCAGTCGTGAAATATCCCGTTTAATAGAACCTAATTTTAATAATAACCCTTGTTTATCGAACAGTAATTTCAACATGTGTTTCGTTATCTGGTGCCATAAAACCACAATCTACCAATTCACCGTATACAGTAAAATTAGAAATATGTTAAAAGTCAAGTAGTACATGTAATACGACATCAAAACAATGATCTAATTTTTTTTTTCGATTGCCATATAAAGGTCCTGTAAACTATCATAAAGTGTTCTGTTTGCTGGAATATTTTGTGAAATTTGGATACATATAAGGAGATGGTTCCCAAAAGTATTCACTCTCTGTAAACTATATGAGTCGTTGGTAATATATGGTTATGGTTTCTAAAGGATATAAGGCTGTATATATATATATATATATATATATATATTTATACAGTGTTTTTCAAAAGTCCATATAAACTTTAAAAATTCATTAAGAATCGAAAAATCATCGCATTGAGATGCGGTTAGTACCATAAGTATTGCCAGGACGGGGATTTTTTTGACGAGAAAACATTTTGTAGTTTAAAAAATCACCTATAGGCGGCGCTTACCCGAATACATCTTCCCGAATTATGCAAATGATGCTGTTATAAAAGAGCTGTAGTGCTCTGTAGATTCTTCATTTGATTAATTAGTAAACGGCGTAAAGAAGAAGTTTTTGCCGGAAATTTGACTTTGATCGAGAAAGCCTTGTCAGTGAATCTGTATTACGTGAGCGGAGAATCAGCATCAGATGCTTTGCGAAAATTTCGATTTAGGAAAAATCTAAAGAAAGGAAAAGGTCCTATCACCTGTTCAGGGTTACTGAAGCTTGTCACACGATTTGAAGAAACTGAATGTTTGGAGGATCGTCCAGGAAGTGGACGACCATCGTTAACGGACTCCCGTGCCAGTGCTGTGGAATCTGAAATTGAAAACCTAACAACTGAGACAGCGGTTGGGATTAGCAGCGCTTCTGAAGCTGCAAGGCAAATCGATATTCCTGTATCCTCGGTATGGATATTAGGGTGGGCCAAAAAAATGAAAGTTCATAAATTCTTTAACGATAGTGCGAAAAAGGTGCATTTTCTCATCTAAGTGTTCAAAATTTTGACCTGATCAAAATTTTTTTCATGGGGCGCCGGGCCCCCTAATTTTCGAATTTTTCAGCTTTTCCTACTTGAATGTAAACATGTGTTCAAAATATCATGTAGAATACCTTTGAATGGCTTCATATAATTCCTATCGTCAATTAGCCTTTTGTTGCAATGTTTATGTAATAAAAAATATTGTGAGTGGAAGTAGAGGGTGGGGGATAACAGGCGTGAGCGCGAGCCTGTCTGAGCAACGGGATCGCACAAACGCACAATCGCATATGACGGATGCCAAGAAAATGACGGACTCCCTCTTTTAGGAATCTGAACTTCTTTTTTATCCAATGGCGCGCAAGCGTTTGGAGCTGAGTCATAGATGACTTCCGCCTAGGAACTGGGAACAATACCTTCTGTTTCTCCGTCAGTTGTGTTTCTCGTTCATACACTTTGTGTGGAAGTGGATGTTATCTGTGTTTTCGTGCTCTTTTGTTAATTTTTGTTTTGCTGACGAAGATTTTTTTAAAAATAATATAAGTTGTAATTTTTTTTCATAATTATGGCAACGGCAACACCTTCGAAAGTTTTAACAAGGGAAAAAGTGAAGTGCCCCGTTTTAGGACATCCAGATTTGTTGGATGAGAACATTCTACTATCGTATAAAGATGTCATGAAATATTATCTATTTATAAGACAGAAACTGAAAGAAGAGAACGGAAAGGACCCAGCAGTAAGTGCTATTTGTTCAAAGCTAGCGCCTGAAAGTATAAACATTTGGAGAAAGGCTCCAATTCCTACTCTTTCTGAGAGACGTGGCGAACAAATGCTAATGTCCTATTATACCAAATACAAAAATCTTCTAAAATCTAAGGGAAAGAGAAGATCGCATTTCGTGAAAAGTGTCTAACAGTTTACAGTAACGTCGGAAAATCTGTTTGACCTTGCTGCGTGTAAATGTTCTGATTTTTCAAATTGCACCTGTGAGAGGCTTTAAAAAGTTCCTGTAATGGAACAAGGTTTTTTGATTGATCAAAAGACTCGGAGGAAAATGTTTATCGGCGGTGTTGCACAAGGATTCAATTGAGAAGCTGAGAAGAACACTTTTGAGAAAGCAATTTCGGAGTCACAGAAATTCAAAATATAAATATACATTTCTGGTAGTAGATGGTATTTAAGTAATGGAATAGGCAAATTATTTACTAAAATGTTTTTGTAGTTGAAGGAATCCATTCCACTTTTTATACCAAACTCCTGACAAGCCTAATTTGAATACGTTGCGGAAGATACGATTGGTCACTTACTCAGTTTTGTCTTCGCCCATTATGTGTGCATTAACAAGATGTTTTGCGTATTGAATAGCAAATGCGAGTACGTCATTGAAGTATAAAAAAAATTGAATATAATTTTGATTGTTAATAAAATATACAGATTGACTTGTTAAGCCATTTGTGTAATATAGCAATATTTTAGTTTTAATTATCTTTAATCTTTATTAAATGAATTTATATAACTTAGCTGTTGTTTCAGTTTTTCCTATATCGCTCTATTTTTGATTAGTTTCGCTATTGAATTATTATCATTTTTTTAAATTATGTTTTTACGAAGTATCCTCTCAAAAATGTGGGTATACACCCAGAATATTAATATAAATACTAATGTCTGGATAACTAACACTTTTATTTGAAAGCAGAAGTAATCGTAGGTAGGAACAATTTAGAACTAAATTACTATAACTATCTTACGAATTTACAAACCAACTAACTCAAAACACCGAAACTGCTCTCGAAACACTCTCTCACAATTCATTTTGACTTGTATTACGTTAACTCTGGCCAAATGATACATAATTTCCTTATGTATAATCTCCATATAATAATTCTCTAAAAGGAGGTAATATTTTATAAGTATTAAAAATATATAATATATTATAAGCATTTAATCGCAATTTTAAATTAAACATTTTAAAGTCTTTCTCTAGATAGATCGATCATTATCACACATAACACACATATTTTTCCTAATCGAAATTTCTGCAAAATGGGATGTCATACAGAAAGATTCCACATTTCCTGAAATAAATATTTAAAATTTCAGAAGATAGAAATATTTCCTAAAATAAAATTCCATTTAGAGTCTATCTCAAAGGTATTGAGTATATTTCAAAATATAAATTAAACGATTACATAAAATATTTATATTCAATTAAGAACCATTCAAATACTAAAAATAGAAATCAGGGAGAAAAACTCGGTTTGTATTCCCAGTACTTTTCATTTAATGCGCTTCTTCGAGACGAAATCCGGAGAAACGAAATAGTCAAACCCTTTACCAAAACTTTCTACAATTGAGGAAACTATTTCCACTTTAAAATATATATTTCTATTTTTCTCCCTGCAAACTGTAAGATCAGAAATGCTGAACTTCAAGTTTTTATAAATCACGGTGATGCCTTTCCTATTTCTCCATATAATGAGTTCAAAGCCCTTAAAAGCTATACATGAAATGAAGCTCAACAATCTTAAAATTTATAAATAAAATAAAACATTATATGTTCTTGAATTGACAAGACCATACAATTAAATTACTTTAGGTATTTTCTTATTCTTTACATTTCCATTTCTCGTTGGTCTCTGCACAGTTTTAACTATGTATAATTGATAGTTTTTTGAATTATGCCTTTTGAAATGTATTGATTTATTATATTACTATTTTGCTTCCCAAAGATTTTGTAATCTCCTTTAGGGTTGAAATACTCATATGTGTTCCACAAAATATTGATTGAATTCAAAACTGCTGCTAGAGATAGTTTCTTTTTCCTCTAAGAAAATTATTTAAAAAATAAATTGCTCTTTGTCAATTCCATGTCAATATATATATATATAAATCCAAAAGATGTATAATACATCATGTTTCGTTCTTAGCTTTTAAAGTCATCCAAATTCCCAAGTTTATCGGATCGAATACGATTAAATAAAGTTTTGCTGGTGTGTAAGTCGTTCTCCTGTTATCTCCTGATGGTGACTATACATTTTACATTGGTAGTACAAAATGTACTGTTGGCATCCGTTTAGCTGAAACTGGTAAACTTTCTACGACTCTTGCTCAATATGTGGTTATTGAAAAATTTCTGCCCGTTTTTGAAAAAAAAATCCTTTTAGTTCGTTGTAACCACCCACGTAGTATTTTTCTTTATGAATCCCAGTTTATTTATATTTACCGTGAGTCGATTTGTAATTTTGATCCCATTCAAATTCTAAGTTATGCTTGGTGACTCATTCCCGACTCTATGCAATTCAAACCTCTTAATAGTTATTTGTGACGTCATTCTCAGGAAAATCAAGCTTGACGTTTTTCCAAAATTTATATTAGTTCTTTTCTTGTAATATTTTTTTTTTAAATTCGAAAGCGTTTAAACCAAATTTTGTAATTTCAGTGTATACTTCTTGTATTATTCTGCAGTAAGTTCATTTACCATTTTATATTTTTATGCAAATTTGCTTTAAACTGGTCGCTATATATATAAACATTCCATGTTTTTACTATTCATGTAGCCACTGATGAAGGGCGTATATACGTCTGAAAGCGCTCTGGCAGTTTTTAATATATGTTTTGTCCGTCTTTTTGGATGTTTTAAATAAAATACCTTTCGTTTAAAAGACGCTTTGTCCTTGATTTTATTTTCATTCTAAAGTCAATGTAGCCTTAAATGGTATTGCAATTTTAGTTTCCTTTTTTACATCTAAAAAGGTAAAAGCTAAATTGAATATTCACGCCTTTTTTATTCAGCATGAAAGTTGGATGAATATGTTAGGCTCAATTAAGTTTCACTCGATTTTTTTTTTTTACATTGTAAAATTTCTAATTAAAATTTCTAATTCATATTTTCTTTTTATTTTATTCACTGAATTATTTTATTCAAAAAGTCTCTTCAGTATGGTTTGTTTTCCTTAAAAGCTTACCTCCTTTATATATTTTTTACTTGCTTGCTTGGTTGAAATAACTGTGGAAATGAACGTTTAGAGATACACCATTGTTTGAAGGGCTTTAAAAAAATGTATTTCATTTTTTATTCAATTGAGTGAAGTTTCTTTTAACAATATATACTTAATAAAATAATGTTAATTATTATATGACCTCTGTTATGTGATTTCTTTTTTAAAATGTTCAGTACATTATCTAGTGGTTTTCAAATAAACATAAATTGTTGGTAAGGCAATTTTTGTATAAAATTAAATATTTTATAGTTAAGTGAACACTTTACAGTTAAAGCAAATCATACTTCTATGGTACTCCTCTGGTAACTCCTATGATGACGCCATTAATACTACTAATTATAGTTAACGTGAATAATACTACTCTGGTAATTAAAATCAATGCCATAATTGAAATAATCCCTGAAGCAAGCAATGTTCCTGCAAGTAAGAATACTATTTACACAAACAAAAATATGGGTGGGATATCATCTAAATGTAAAAGTTAATTTAAAAACAATCTCTAAGGTAAATGGTTATGTTTTAAATAGAAACATAAATTACTATAACGGAATTGCTTAACAGCCTACTAAGTATCTTAAATTTAATTCATGAACTACAATAATTTGAAATAGAAAATAATATTTAATTTCTGGTACTTTGCCTTTAACGTCTGCCTTGAGCCGCAAAAGAACAGAAATGAATTATGTTACCAGCCATTTACCAACTATTTCCCACATCTGAGTGAGTATTCATAAGTTAGAGCTAGTACAAATCCTAACCGAGTACACCTTATAATCAGATATACTGAATATACGTTTTTCTCGGAATGCTCTGTTCTTTTTTATAAACATCAGTGCGATTTTATTTATTATGTATTTAACTCGATAAAAACTAAAAGCATTCTCCAGAATTCCAAATCCAAAGATTAAAAAAAAAAATTTGTTTCACAGAAACAAAATAAATGTGTTAGCGCAATTAACTATGTTTTCTTCAAAAATAATTTGTGCTCTTTATTTCTGTATTTTTAGAGCTACTGCCGTACGTTTTTGCGAGTTAGTTTTTTTTTTATATACCCAATTTTTTATCCAAAAATATTTCTGTTTGTAAAGAAAAAATTCAAAATTTTCCAACGAATCGAACGACTAAAAATGATTTCAAACGGCAGAAATGCAGAATGAAGTGTTTGCTGCAATTAAGTTAAGTTCTTAAAAATCTATTTTTGGTTTGCCAGTATTTTTTATAAGTGTATATTAAATTGCTGGTTTCTTATTCTATTCATATTCATGTTTTTGTATTTATAGTTTTTGATTGTTTCTATTAAACTTTTTGAATTAAATTTTGTTTTTGGAGAGGAAATTATTTTATTTAAAGACACTTCTGCTTCATGTAGAACTTTACTATCTCACTTTACACACAAAGAAACATAATACATTGTCAAGGCTAACTCTGATTAGGAAGAATTATCCTGCTTATATAAAAGCGAGATTCTAAAAGTGAAAATCTATGAGCGAGGATGCACCCCTTTTAGAATAAAAGTGAAATTCTTAGAAAATAAGGAGTACAGTTTATGTATTTAAGGCTAATATTTTCTGCAAATTAACTCTTTTGAGGAGAACATGTCAGAAATATTCCACTTCTGTTTTGCTTCAAAACGTCTGAAATGAAGAAACTGATTTAAATACATTTTATTTTCTGTCACCCTTTGCACAAAGATGTGTATTTAAAACGATGAATTATATTTGTAATCATTTAAAGAGATGTGCGTTACCTTTAGTAACGAAAATTTGAAAACTGTTAAATTATAATATATAAAGTTAATTTCACTTTTAACTTTTAAAGTGCAATTTACTTTTATGCTAAAGAGTTACATCCTTCATTTAATGCTAAAATGTTATGCATATGATGAGATTAATTCATAATTGCAGTTTCATCAAACGTAGTTTCAGTTATTTCAAGTATTTTTCATCAGGCTTCAGAAACATTACAAAGCTGAAACTTTTAATGACAATAAAATGTTCATTATGACTTAATTTAAATAACATTTTATGCGTGGTTGATTGTTTCACTGTAAAGAGAAAAATTAGTCTTGTATTCCTGACATCTGTGCCAGTACTTAACCGAGATTCGTCGAGATATAACGAGCATGAAGGAACAAAATCAGTTTGGCAGTTTAGTTTCCAAGTTGGAGTTCGCGCTTTTACCCCTCTCTGAGAAAATCATGTACTCAGACATACAGAACTCCATGGTTTTACAAACATTAGTGCGAGTTTCTGCACTCTAATTTTAACGTGGTAAAAACTTCATCTGTTTTGTAGCAGTAAAATAAAGCCCAAAAAGCTTCTTTGAATTGGCAAGGGAAGAGAGCAGAAATGTATGATAATTTAACTAACATTTTCTAATGATTTACTCTTTATCAATTTCAATATTTTATAAATTAATTTCCCGTATTGATGCATTTTATATTTTTCTCTTCTATGGATTGTTTCAAAGTTTTTTATATTTGATACGCCTTTTTGGTATAAAAAAGCAAAATTGAGAGAAAGTTGCAAAAGTAAATATTTCACCATAGATATACTTCATTTGTATTAAGTAATTGTATAAAATAAATTGTATTTATTTCTATCTATTCAATTACGCTATGATTTTTACAAGAATAATAAACTGTAAAATTATATTAATGACCATAATATATACGTTGTCATACTATCTGTCTTATCATTCACATATATATTTGAATTATAATTTAGTTATAATCAAGTTAATACTATATTTGTAAAACATAATAATTTTCAATGCATTTCGCATTTCTTTCTTAGTTTTATGCATTTCCTTCTTGATCATATTCCTGCAAGGTATTCGCATACATGCAAAATTGGAATTAAAAGGGGAATGCATGACATATTTAAAATGCGTGTTAATTTATTTAAATAAGATATTTGCGAATTATATATGCGTTAAATATGTATACTATATATTTCTATATTTCTTAAACAATCCCTAAATTATTATTGATCTTGATAACGAAAAGTACCAAAGTACAAATATAGCAATAATATTTTAAGTATGTCAAAACATCTCTAACAAATGGTTATTGCACTTTCAAATTAAATTTAAATTATAAAATTTAATATAGATTACATGTTAATAGAATTATATATTTTTGCATAAAATAAATGAAAACGTTAACTTTTTAAATGATATGAACTCTATAAAATCTACGACACTATTCAAAATTCAAATCAATTTTTGATAATTACCTATATTTAAAACAAGGAACTCCAACGGTGATATTCAATGAACATAGATCTTAACGGTTTTTAGACGCAAACTAGCACAAACAAAATTGGCAAACTGTTTGCCCAAAACTTTTCCACAATAGAGAGAATTTCTCCATTTTATAGTAAACACAGTTTCACTCCTTTCCGGGCTCCAGCTTGTGTTCATGCATCCTAAAATCCTCGTTTCTAAAAGCGGCAGCGCATTTCTTCTTTCTCGTTCTTCATTTAATGATGCACAAACTCTGAAGACATTCTCAAACATTGCAAATAAAAATATGCAGGAAAACTCTTTTTTGAATCGACGGGAACACGGTGAACGGTTTGGTGCAATTAACTGAGGTCTCCCACGAAATTTTTCTATTTTCTCCATTTCTACATCTTTGAGAAATTTCCATCGCACTGTGTTGTGTGCTTTTTTATATTTATCCAGGATATTTTTTTTCAAAACATTTTTTTTCTACGGAATGTATTGTTCGTCTTGAAATTTTTTCTCATTCGTTTGGATATTCTTTTTAGGTCTGCTGGGCGCAAAAGTGGCGCAAATACGTGGGAGTTCTGAAAGAAAACATTCTATCTGTTTAAAATCTATTTCTACATAAGAAATTGTTCATGTTTTATTGCCCAACTACTTATTAATATTTAATCGAATTTTACATAATAGAAAATGCATTTGTGTATAGTGTGTCTCGGAAGGTCAGAGGATATTTCTAGGGAATCAGAGGTATCAGAGAACATTTCTAGGGAATGAAAATAGTTCCCCTATTTATTAATGTAGCTGCATATGAAACTCCTATGGCGTTATACGACAAGACAACTTTGGGGGGGGGGGACCTCTATCGAAAGGGGGACTGGGGAGCTATTTTACCTTTTTTGGGATTAAAAAAATATTCAATTCCAAAACTGTAGAGCGTTGTAAAATTATTACCAAAAATGTGTTTGCCCGACAGAAAAATCTGCCAATAATTGCCTTAAAATATTTTTAAAAGCGCGTTATTCCTTAAACTGCAAATTCTTCTGGAGAAAGTTGTATAACAAACGATTTAATACATTTAGTTTGAATGCTAACTGATTTATTTGACAGATGATTTGTCTATAAACACAATCTCAGTCAAGCCAGATAAATAAATAAAAAATTGAGAGATTGGGGGGAACATACCATTTGCAGTATGGTATTCTTATTCTATGTGTTTGTCACTTCGTCCTATTTCGATTTCGATTTCATGCGACATGTTTACTAATGAAGAATATTGCGAAATGATGCTTATTTTTGGAAAATGTAACCAGAACGGAACAATATAGCCGAAGTTTTTCCCAATACACGGTGTCCTAATCGGCTGAGTACATTAATGTTGTTCTTTATGAGGGGGAGGGAGATTATGTATATTCCCTACATGTCAGAATAATTTTCAGTTTTTTATGTCGAACAGGTATAATTTTGTGCTAATTTGACAACTTGCTACAAGCTTGTAATTGAATTTTATATCTATCTAAAAGGGAGCCAGATAGCACCTCAATAAAAATAGGGGTTAGCCCCCCTAAAGTTGTTTCATCGTGTAACGTCATAAGGATTTCCTATGCAGCTGCATTAAAAAAAATCTGATGTGGGCAACACATGACTTTCCTTATATAATGTAATGAATTTACTACTTTAACAGTAAAAAAAATCTGATGTGGGCAACACATGACTTTCCTTATATAACGTAATGAATTTACTACTTTTACAGTAAAAAAATAGGTTTTTCTTATAGTAGATACTAATATTCTTTCCAAGATATTGAATTTTCGACAATTAGTCGTCATTTTCTTTGATTTAGCATCATTTTTATCCATTTGGCGAGATTTTCATTAATTTGGCAACATTCCAAAAAAGTCGCCAAGTTGGCGACATTCCGCCAAATTCGTCGCCAAAATCTCGCCAAGCGTTATGCACTAAGAAAAAAGTTATACTTACAGCAGATAAAGGACTATTGGCGTTCAAATACAAAAGTATTATTCAAAGTATATTTTTTCATGAATGGAACGAGCTAGATCCACAAGAATGATGTTACTCAATTTATCGCATGGTATTACATATGAAAAGTGAACATGTTTCTCAATAGGAATTTTTTTTTATGTGACTTTTTCATAATTTTTTTTGAAAAATGTACAATATCTCGAGAATTTATGCCAATCGTTTTCTAATGAAAAATTACATAAGAAATGTCTATTTGCGTAACTTTATTAGCGGTTTTGATTTTTTGACGATTTTTTCAAAATTTCATTCGAAAATTTAGGGGGGTTCTGAACATTCGATTACGTATAAAAACAATAGACTTCCAGTGTTTATGGATTGTGATTTTTGTACCAAATTTGGTTCGAATCGGTCCATTCGTTCGTCAGTTATCGTCTCCACAGACTCACTGACACACACACACACACACACACACACACACACACACACACACACACACAGACATCACCTCAAAAATGATTGATTCGTGATCAGGGATGCTTGAAACGTGCTCTCCCGTCGAAAACTCGAATTCGAATTTTCGACACCGTCACAATACTTTCCTTATACATTATGTATATAAGGAAAGTAATAAGGATAATTAATTTTGTTCTCGAGAAAGTTCCCCTGAAGCGAACTTTCCTATGCACCTTGCATGTGGTATTACATTTATATTCCGGCAATGTTCCTTCCACCCTGTATTTCGTGTAAGGTTATAAATCCTGAATTCCTTGCTGTTTTTATTCCTAATTTTAAATTTGTAATACGCAGAGATACCTCTTAACTGTGTAATTACAAAAATTACGTTTAATAATGTAGGTCTCGGTTATCGAGGTCCTAAGATAGTGACAAACACTGGTGAACGGGCTATTTTGTGAAGACTGTTACAATGTGAGTGCTATTCTTGGTATGAAATGCACTGCAAATTCCATAATGCGATGCACTGCAAATTCTATAGCTGTTGAAGAATGCATAGTCACAGGTTCTGTGACTATGGGTGTGTATCCTGATTTGCATATTACATAAAAGATTCCTGATAAATTGTAATACAATTTCTGGAAAATAAAGGTTTTTATACACTATCCATCCATCTATGACAGTAATAATTGAATACTGACTGCACTTAAGTATTAATCACATTCGCATTAGATTTAATCACAGTTGTATTACATCTCATCACAGTTGCATTAGATTTTATCTCTCTTTCTTACATTAGATTATATCAGTTTTTTATTAGATTAAATTATTATTGAACTTTCGTATTAGATTTCATTACTATTTGTTGCATTAGATTCAATCAATATTTCATTAGATTGAATTAATATTGCACTTTTACTTTATATTTAATCACGTATGCTTTAGATTTAATTACTTTTGTATTCAAATTAATCACTCTTGCATTAGATAAAATCTCTGATCAACCATACAAAAAGGCAATTAGAATGCAACACGCAGACAATAAATATTCTGCAGACTACGGATGGAAATGGCGGTACAAGAAGTGAAAATATTACTTCAGCAAGTTTTCAACAGAATTTTGCCATTTTTAACACAATACTCATAATAATATGAGTTAAAAATTATAATGGAATCTTTTAAATGTAAGAAAATCAATAAATTATTAAATAAGTTTCATTTAGAAAACAGCTTTTCATTTATCACTACATTTGTTTTCGTGTCTTTAGCATTCGAAAACCATGAACCTGAAATGAAACTTATTCTGAACCGATCATTTCAAAGAATTTTCTGCTTTAAATTAGTTTTATATTACAAAAATACTATCACCGAGACATATCGTTTATGACTTGAAGCACCTCTGAACCGAATTTTTTCGCTGCTCTAAAGACTGATTTTACGCTACATATGACAAAGATGTACACATTCATCTTATTTGCTATAATGTATTTTAGATGCAGAAGTATTTAAATTTGTAAAAACGTAGAAAACATTCTATCCAAGCTCTTATTTAAGATAAAACGCCTCAAGAAATTCAACTTATTTTGCATCCTTAAGGGATCTGCCAATCATACCAAGCGGATTGAAGAAATCTGGAATGTAATGCACCATTTCTATCCCTATCTTGATAGACAGAATCATCAAAATTTGAGTTTGGCAATTCTTCTCAAACGTCTTATATAGTGCTATCTCTAGTTTTTGTACAATTTAAATATTTGAACAGATTTACAAAGATGTACGTAATAATATTTTGCATTTACATAGAATTATATAGTTTCAAAATATTGAATTTTATACATATGTATTATGCAATATATACATAATATTAGATAGATAGCATATGTATACAAAAATAAATACCATATATTTATATTTTATGAATTTGAAAAAATATAAAGCTTATTTTGGCCGCAACACACATATTTAAATTGGATTTAAACTGAGCGATTCAATAATCTCCCGCTAATACATTTCTTATAATATGATATTATTATCAGAATACGATATTTTCCCATTAAAGGTTTCCAAAATTTGCCTTAATAAGCTAATTTTATTTTATTTATAACTAGCAGCAGTATTACTTGTGATTCAAACATATATTCTGAAAACATATATTATTTTTTCTCTCTGAAATTTTTCTTGTTATAAAAATAATAAAATAAGTAGTTTAAATTTATATGTATAACATTTACTTTACAAGGTGGTTCATTAATAATTCCTTTAGGAACTAACATTTTAACTTATTTTCTTCAAGGTATCATGCTGTTTCTGGGGACAAAAACAGCCTCTTACTTAAGGATACAAATGCGGTGCAGCCGATAAAACAACGGTAAGCATGCATTTGGCGACAGTACAAGGCTTTGACTAGTCGCTGTTATGACCAGATGCCTACTTACCTTTGTTGTCTTATTTTTGTATCCTCATAAAAAGCCAGTATTTTTTATTCTTATATTATTTCTAAATAGATCAATACAATTACTAATTTGTTATGTGCTGTATTTTGTAAAATCTCGCTTAGAAGTGTACATGTTGGCACGCGGTATCCTTAATACATCAATTATTCAAAAATGTGGATTCCTTTCTTTTGTACATACTATATATCAATTCCTATGTCCCAGTAAACTATATGTAGAAAGTATTTCAGATATCAAAATTACTGGTGTGCCTTATGATATAAATTTACGAAATGCCTAATATTCAATATTGATTGTACCAAACTATCATTTTGGCTAAATCAACTCTATAACTCCCTCAGTTAGGCCATTATTTTGCATTTCATATGGAGTGGTATGCAGCACACACTATAATTATAAATTTTGATAACATCCGTTTTGTCATTAAGCGATCTACTTGTAATCAAAATTTAAATATATATATTTCAGAAGTGGCTGAGAGTTTTTTTGATATAAAACTCTCACTCGCATAATTTCGGTTTTCTAATGTAAAAACACATGTTAGAAGAACACTCAAATGAGTAGTTATATATACAGAACTACAGTAATTTAAACTCGATTTTTTATTGCATCATCTAAATCGTTAACTATTAATTCTTTTGAAAAAACCCATATTTTAGATTTTGTTATAATCTCAAACGTGGACTTACTCTTAGGAAATTAACATGAAAATGAAATATATGAACAAGAAAACATAAAAGTTTAACAAAATGTAATCATAAAAAGTAAATTTTCGAAGTATTTCGTGCTTTAATTGACTGACAAAAAATTTTACATCCTTGCATAGCATCTTTTATTACACATTTTTAACATAGAATTCACTCGAATTTCCAAAGAAATTTAATATGCTGGATTTCATTTTATGCACATGAGGAATGCATCACCTAGGAGCAGAATAGTTTGAATCCCAGATAAATTCCAGCGATATCTATGAACCCGGGAGACGAATGCTCAGAAGCATCAATTTATTTTTTTTCTCTTATTTTCCTTTCTGTAATTTCTTCTTCACAAATAGTGAAGTTCAGTTTATTGTCGAAAATTTATCGTACATATGGGACATTTCTTTTTAACGATATTCCTCATATGTTTTTCAAAAACATTTTATGGACATCCAAGATTTCATAAATAGACAAATAGATCCATACCTATTTATAGAAAAATAAAATTTCTTAAGCAAAGTGTTTGAAATTATTCTTGTACATACCTTTATATCTTTGTTATTAAAACATGTTGTTAAAACATGGCATTACAACATGGTATAAAAACATGTTATTACAACATGTTTTTAAAACATGGTATTAGAACATGCTATTAAAATATGTTATTAAAACTCTGTTATTAAAATACTATGTTATTAAAACATGTTATTAAAATGTTAAATGAGTACCATAAACGAGTACTGGGGTTTCACTCGCTTTTGGTCTCTAATTTTCCTTTCTAACTTCCAAACTTATAGATGCAATTTAATGAAATTCTACATGAACATACATTGGTATATGATAAGCTTGGTTACGGAAGGACATGTCTAACGGCACCATTCTCTAGCCCAAAAGTGAAAAAAAGACTGCTGGCCTCCTCACAGAAATCCTTATATAAAGTGTAGCAGGAGATGGGATTTCCACAAGCACTTTTCAACGATCTACAAAACGGCAAAACTGTTTCTCATACACCAAACTATGTTTCGCTGAATGACATCAACTAGTTTGAAAGTTATAAGAAAAAATAAGGGACCGAGAGCGAGTACCCTCTGTATACACGAGTTATAACTATAATCAGTAAATTGGTAGATTTCTTATAATCAGGTACGTTTGGGACTTTAACGGTGCAAGATTATAAAATTTACCGAATTATGGTATTTCAAACTAAAATCGGCTAATTAAAACCATTTGCAAAAAATAATTTAAAACAAAAAAATGGACAGTAAATATGATATTTATTTACCTACAGCATTACACAGACTGGATTACAGATATCTGGAAAAACATTTAAATCCATTTTAAAATTATAATGTAACTTCAATGAATAGACATCTGTATAGAAAATCATTTAGTCTGATACAGTAAATGTTCTTCAGTATAGACGATCGGACCCGAATGTCGAAAAAGAAGTGCATCGGATTATCTGGCGTGTCGAAACCTTGGATGTCGGATTAACGGAAGTTTACTGTATAATGGCATAAAGTTTTCATACATGTCATAAATTCGTCACATGCAAAATTGGGTGGTTCTAATGTTTGCAAAAATATATTTTTTTATCAACATATATTTGGCACCCTAAATGTTGATGTCCAACTTCGAAAATAAGTCAAAATGTAAAAACTCTAGTATTTAATGATAGAAAACAGTGGCCATATTTGGTTGGGAGAGGACGGTTGACATTTCACTCAAGCCACCTTCACGTAATGAATTCTGGGTTATTCTTCCAAAAGTTTAAGAGCGAAGAACTTTTAAAATATAAGAATAGTCAATAATACAAACTTCAAAGGAATTGGCGGGGGACTTAAATATTATAAAATATCAGCATTTTTTCTTCACAAACAAAGGGTCCTATTATGCAACCATTTCAGGTACAGTAGATAAAAATTTTTGATAAGTAAAACACATTTGTTATCGAACTTTATATTTTTTCAAAATGTCAAGGTCTTGACGGGAAGTTTGCATATATTTTAATTTCAAAAAACATTTTTTGCAAACATTTTATAGAAATACACATATTTTCCCACCACGTGCGATTTCGATTTAAAAACGTAATAAAGATTGACCCACCCTAGTGCTAAATTGTGTCTTTAAAGTTAGAAAAGTAAAATATTTGCCATACATATTATCTCTACTCTAAACCCAACTATATTTAATCATTTTCTATACGCATATTAATTTCTAATCTTAAAAAAAAGTTTTATTGTCAGTGCATGTTATACTTACACTTCATTTGCGAGAAAAAAATATTTTTTCATTTTCTCCCTATGTGGGACTTTATATATATTAAACGCATAGTTCCTTAATGCCAAAGAACTTCAGTGTTTAGCGTCAAAGAATGCATTATCGTCTAGTTGAAAAGTGAGAGAAATTCCTCAGAAATTTTTGAACTTGGAAGAGGCATTTTCAGAAAGGGGCCCATAATACTCTCCTCTGCCTTTATTAGTCCGTGCACGTTAATGATTTAAGTTCCACGTTAATGATTTAAGTTTCTCGAAAATTTATTATAATTATGAAATATCATTCCCCGTTTCTCGCATATTTCTAATATCATTCCTGAAAATGTGAATATAATTTTATTGGATTTCTCTTATAGATTATAATCGGCGAGAAATTATAAACGGATTTTAAATATATTGGAATTATCTACTCTTAATGTTTTTTTATCATCAGTTTTTATTGATGTGCATATTTCTCTCTTTGATATTTCTGCATTACTATCACAAATAAAAATCAAGAAAATATTTTAAAATCTGTGCAGAAAAATAAATATGTTCTAATATATATACGAAATTTAAATTATTAAACTTAACTTCCTTCAAATAAATTTAGTATAAAATTAATACTAATTTCTTCTACATCAAGTAACATTGTCTTACAGTTATCAATAATAAGCATAATTAAAATTTATTTTTAAATATCTGGAGAATCATAAGAAAACATGCAGATTCAGTAAGAAAACTAATTTAATATATTTGTTTATCCTCTCAAAACTTAAAGGTCATGAAAAAGATCCAATCGCATATTTTTTTATTTATGTCAAGAGGAAAAATATTTTTTGACTGCGTAATGGGAGCTTAAATATATTTGTCAATTTTAATTTTAATATCTAATAAGAATAAATGTTTTATTTGGATTTAAAATTTAGATCAAACTTCAACATGGTAAGATGATATATAACTACCAATATACTGTTGCTTTGTATCCTCTGGAATCGTGGGTGTTCCCTCAGGGTACAATAATGAGTAAAAATTTCTAGATAATTACACTTTCAATTGAAAATCACTAAAAAACGTATACAGGAACAATATACAGTGAATATCTTAACTGTCTTTCAAGATCACAAAAGAACTGCCAGATACAATAAATCAGCAATTAAATGCTCAACTGATTCATAAAAGAACTTATACTATTCTCAAAACACTGAACGTATCTCTCAATTCGCTTTAGTCCATATTATGCCAACTAACTCCCTAACTGAGCGATGAATAACATACTTCCCGCATAATTATCTAGAATGGGATCGTATCTCCAAAAATATTCGATAGGGAAAGTTTTAGTATATTCAGAAACTCGCCAAGTTGGCGATAAATATCGAAATATGGCACTAATGTCCTGAAAATATGGCAACCCATCTTTTATGTAAGAGAAATGGCTACCTGTAAAGATTGATTTTCCTTGGAAATAAGCAGTAAAGTCCTTGAATGATCAAAAACTTACAAAATGTCGTTAGGTTGAAAATAAATAGAAAAGTGTGGCAACCCTACATTCACGTAATAGGCTCGTAAAAGTGTTTCTGACTCTGGGGACTCTAATATCTTCCAGCTAAGGCACTTTGCATTCTCGTAACACTACAAACACTTAATAAAATATGAATTAATTCTAAACGTATGTGAAGATTTTAATAAATACAACATTTCATATGCTCCAGTGATAAAGCGTTGAAATGAAATTCGGATTGAAGTAAACAGTTAAAACAATCACTCAATGATTTTGTTCAAAATCTATAATGAAATGAATTAAACTATACCATAATTATGCTTCCTACAACCAATGTAGAAGAAATGTAGGAGGGACATATGTAGACGGAAAGTGATGAAACAAAAATTTGGGTCACAACATTTGAATATCATTAAACACGAATCAAACACTTTGAGAAAAAGGCCACTGTGTGTTTATTATTGTACTACGATGGGGCAACGATGTGACAACGAGCAGAGAAAGCTCAACGATAAGAGTCAGATGCATTCAGATATTGAGAAGTGGTGTAGCAGTCAATATATGCAGTCTACTTTGAGAAATAAGAGGCGATTCTAGAAAGGAGGGTGGTTTGAGTCATTATGATATATTCAGAAATGGTTTGACAGTCAACGATAAATGACCGTCGAAGAGGCGTTTGTGGACAAATTGAGTCCATAATGTACAGATGTGTTTTAGTGTCCAAAACGACAACAGAGGTATGTGCCAATTAACATTACATTTAGTTCTATATGATTTTAGGCAGATTCCTGGTCACACACACACACACACACACACACACATATATATATATATATATATATATATATATATATATATATATATATATATAAATATATACATATATATATATAAATATATACATATATATATATATATATATCATATAAAAACCAGTAATCAAATTCAAATAGAATTCCTATGCATATCCACAAAAAGCAAAGGCACTACTCAGGAAAAGGCGCCAAGCCGCTCCATACTCCGAAGCAGATAATAATCCAAGGAAAAGAAGATTTAAAAGAATATGGGATAACCAAATGCTTTGCATTTAATGGTTGGGGAGGATTGCGACTCCCCCTCCCGTTTAAAGCTGCTTTTCTAGCCTAGGCAAACGCTCACGGTACCAATACAAAGCAAAGGTTGGTCCCCAATGCGTGCTAATACGAAGGCACCCGGATACGGAAGAACAAGGCCAACCAACAGAAGGAAACTGGACCAAAAGTGAATCCTGCCCATCTCGCTATCTTATATATGTTCATCTTACGCATGCGGGCAATCCTAGCAGGTTCGCATAAACTTTATTTACTTGCAGTTTGATGAAGTAAACTGTCAAAATCCACATGATCCCTGAAAATTGATTTATAACAATCCTTTAAGAAATATAAAGGATAATGTTTATATAACGCCTCAGTTATGATTTTAATGTTGCTATTATTGCAATCCTTTTTAAACGTATTGAAAATTTGGTTTCTCTTAAAGTGTAAATATATATATATACAGGGTCTTTATAATTAAAGTTCCACCTTGAAATGGCTATACAAGGGAAAGTACTGGACAGAATGCTATCAAACTTGGTAATAGTTTACAGGAGGTCATGATATTTTATTTTCCGCAGAAAAATAAAAGTTCAAAAACTCACCTTCAACGAGGAATGGCGCTATATGCAATATCGTTAAACGAAATAAGACATGAAAACATCGGTTTAAAAATATTTTAATCGTTTCTAAAACGTGTTACAAATCAGGTTCAATGTGGTTTCCACCATTTTCTGAAAGCAAGTTAAATCGCATTACTGCGTTCTCAAGAGTAGCTCTTAGCATATCAGGAGGAATGTTACGGACATGTCGGTGTATGACATTTTTCAATTCCGTCAAATTGTTTATGTTATCACCATAAACAGTGTGTTGAGGTAACCCCATAGCCAGAGGTCACAGGGGTGTCGTCTTACAATCCGGTCATCCGTGAAATGTTGCTCAAGTAACTGTTTGACACATGTACCAATGTGAGGTGGAACCCCGTCCTGCATAAAAATCGTGGTATCTAAGCCACTGTTTATGGCGATAACATAAACAATTTGGCGGAATAGAAAATTGTGATACACCGACATGTCCGTAACATTCCTCCTGATATGCTAAGAACTACTGTTGAGAACGCAGTAATGCGATTTAACTTGCTTTCAGAAAATAGTGGAAGTTACATTGAACATGATTTGTAACACGTTTTAGTAACGATTAAAAACTTTTTAAACCGATGTCTTCATATCTTATTTCGTTTAACAATATTGCATACAGCGCCATTCTCCCTGACGGTCAGGTTTAGAACTTTGCTGAAAACCTCCTATAAACTATTACCAAGTTTGATAACATTCTGTCCAGTAGTTTTCCTTTAATGGCCATTTCAAGGTGGAACTTTAATTATATATAATTGAAGAATTTTAATTTACTTGTATTATATATACCTGAGATTGATCATTTATTGAAAAGTTCTGTATAGCAAAAATGAAAAAAGAGATGTCTAAAGTGATTATTTGAAATCATTAGTGACTATACGATAAGCTTGTGAAGATGACAAAGAGAATATTATAAATAAAACTTTATAAATAAAAAGGTACAGAATTGATATGAAATATCCTGTTTCCCTTTTCCTTGTATATATATATATATATATATATATATATATATATATATATATATATATATATATATATATATATATATATATATATATATATATATATATAGTTTATTTTAAAGTTTAAAATGATGGAATTTAATTGTGTAGTATGTTAATATAATTATATTTTAGGAACTCGCAAATCAAAATTAAACGGTGGATTATTGTCGCCAATTAAATTATGCGCTTAATGTTTAGCTTCTTACAGCTTAGCTTCACCTTTACATTTCTTTCACAACAGTAGCATATGAGATGGTTAACTGTTTTAAAATATAAATTAAATTTAAGTTGTATCTACGACTTTATTTCACAAATGAAAACATCAAGTATCAAACCGGTTGAAATAATTCATAATCTCCGCAGAACCCTTAAACTAGTCTATTTTTAAATTCATTCAAGGTAAACTTCCATCACTTAAAAGAGAAAAACGAGGCTTGTATTCCCTATACTCTCTCTCCCCCTCTGTAATGCTCTCCTTTGAGACGCAAACAAGCTCAAATTAAATAGGTAAACCATTAGCCTAAACTTTTCCTAAATAGACGGAACTGTTTCCACTTTAGCGGACGCATTTTTATTCTCCTCTGAGGAAACCTTCAGTTTAGACATGCTCAACTGCAAATTCTGTGAACGACATTGCGAAGTTGTTTCTTCCTTCTCCGTCTAATGATGTAAAAACTAGAATGTAGTAGAATGTTCTATCCAGTATTGTGAATAAAGTTACAGGAGCATATTTTTAGATTGACAGCAACGTAGAGAGAATGCATTTAGTACAAATGACTGCGCTTGTTCCAGGAGGAAATATTTGTATTTTTCTGTCTCGAACTGAGTTACATTTTATTTATTCGTTCAATATTTTTATATAAAACATTTTGTAAAAATTTTAAACATTTTCTACTTTGCTACAACTTTATATATGCACTTATATTTTAATCTGCATAACTTAGAATGAAATGTTCTACTGCAATTAACTACCTTTGACTCTCCATGCACTGAACTTTAGGAATAGTAATAGTGATATAGTAGTAGTACAGAGATATTAATTATGACGTGTACAACTTGTTAGATATATTTTTAACAGCAGATCAAGCAATATTATTTACATAAAGTGATGTAGACTACATAAAGTGATGTAGATAAAAATCGCGATTTAATATCTAGTTTATTTTTCACCTTAAATACATTGATGGGTATCCTAAATTAAATTTGTTCATCTGTGTCGTGTATTTTTGTCAGATAGTTGGCTCATCGTAATCTCAAAATACGCTGAAAGGATTTTATCCAAATTTGGTTGCTATACTGCACATATTGTTTAGATGTGAAATCTGGAAAATATCTAAAAATGTATATAGTTTAGCTTTAAAACAAGATTTGTGAAAACCATATAATCTTCTTAATAGAGAAGTGCTGAAGCGATTAATATCGAAGTTGTGTTCAGTTTAATCTGTGTATACAGTTGTATACAGTTTAATCTGTCTAGATGTGAATTCGTAGAAGATTAAAAATATTTATATTTTCACTCTGACTTTGATCACTTACTTGTTCCGCGTGGAAAGTCTTATGATTTCTTCTACCCTCTAGTTTATATCTATATTATGCCTATATTATGTCTATATTATGTTTATATTATATATTTAAAAGTTTCTGTTAATTTATTCTCATCGGAATGTATAGCTTGTAAAAGATTCCCTACTTCAAATAAGATTTTTTTTCTCCACCCATGTCAAAAAGATGAAAACAGCTTCGAAACGACGCTTTTAGGAGATTTTAATTGAACGCTGCATTTTCCCCATCAAAACTGAAGTCTTCTACTTTTAATATAATATCAGTGCCGTTTGATTTTTCGTGTGCACAACCATGTAAATAATTTACAAAATATTCACACAAAGAAACATGAAACATTGAAAAGTCATTGAATACAATTATCTTCTACATCATAGCAATAGCCTTCTGAAATAGAGTATACAGTTTATATTCAAATCCTTAAATATTTCTTACAACTGAACTTCTATCGTATAGTGGATCTAAGATATCCCAGTTTTGTTTTATTCCCATATTACAATAAACGGCGAAATGTTAGTTTAAACAAATTTAGCTTCCATAAGGCCACTCGAAAAAATGTTCGGAGTTGCAAAATCATAAAAAATAGCTTCCATTCAACATCTTGAATGTTCTTCAAGCCTACAGAATAACTGGAAAATGAATTCGAAAATGAAAAAGATAATGTCGAGGGACCCTGCTGGGGTCCTCAAGTACTTATGTGCCAAATTTCATGGCCGTATGAGGCTTTTATTTACCCCTACACACGGAACACAAACAGCTTATTTTATTATGTAAGAGGATTGCAATGTCATATAAAATGATATAACATATCTTTAAAGTCCAGTCCTGCTAATGATAAGATCCTTTGCTTACAGCTAATAGAAATTAGCAGCAAATCTATTTCAAATTCAAATGTCATACAATGTAGGATCAAAAAGTTCAGACTCTGTACTTATATCTCACCCTGATTGGGGGAGAGGGGTACTATTTTACCGTTGCGTAGAGGCACATGTGACGCGAGATGCGAAAAGGAAGAAACATGTGTTTTTCCAGACAATGCGTGTAAGTGAACTGCAGTCGTTCGCGTTCGTCGAAAAAGAAAATGGCATTTGAAGAACAATTTGCGAATATCAAATTCTGCCAGCGTTTCGGGGAAAGCGTCGACAGAAACATTGCACCTGATGCGCAGGTGAAATGTTTCTGTCGGCGATTTCACCTGCTGAGCAGGTGTAATGTTTCTGCCAGCGATTTCCTCGAAACGCTAGCAGAATTTGATATTCGCAAGCTGTTCTTCAAATGCCATTTCCTTTTCCAACGAACGCAAACGACTACACAAGCATTGTCTGTAAAAACCCTGCACTGCCGACATGCTTCTTCCTTGTCACATCTCGCGTCCGATGTGCCTCTACGCCACGGTAAATAAGTTCCCTCTCTCCTCAAATCAAGAGTGGAGATATCAGCACAGTCTCCGAACTTTTTGATCCTACTGTGTATATCGATGTTTCTGTATATTTACAAGTAAGAATAGTGATATTGTTTAAGCAACTCAAATTATTTTTAAGAACTCTTGAGTTCTTTTAAATTCATAGAAGTTTATGGCCGTCCCCTATCACTTAAAAGAGCAGAACTTAGTCCAATATTCTCTGCACTTATCTTCAAACGATTTCTCTCGATGCAAAGATTGTCACAAACGAAATAAGCAAACATTTGAAAACTTTTTTCTATAGTTGAGAGAAACGTTCCAATTTTATTACCTGTGCAGTTTGGTTTACTCCGAGCAGACATTGTTTTGAGGATTACGCATCTTCAAATTTTTTTCTAAATGGCAGTGGGAAGTTTCCTCCTTCTGCCACCCAAGGATATAAAAACGAATGCGTGCTGCATTATTCAAAATACTAATAACCAGAATATTTTTTTTCGAATTAATGGGAACGCAGAGCATGGTATTTCAGTGTAATAAACCTTTTATTCTAACTATTTTTTTCTTTTCTAATCTTTTATTTTCTGATTTAAAAAAATAATGATAATTGTGTGACATTATTTTATTTATTCACTCGATACTTTCATTAAAAGCATTATTTTCATATTTTTTTTTAAATTAATTCGTTTTCATATACATATTATAACGGGATTGCTTGAATAAAAGGCCATAATGAACAGATTTTTGAAGGAACATTTTAATCATAATTACACAATTTTAACATTTAATTTGCATGCACGAGATAATATACGTATATAATAGTCTTATTTACTAAATCAAATGTAAAATTACAAAGTAATATAAATTTTAATATAAGCTCTAGATTTATCCGTCTTATAAATTTTGTAACGACTTTTAAGAAATTCTTAAAGAAACACAAGTTCTTGAAAAAATATAAAATGTTGCAAATGCGGCATCTTGTTTGCTTATAAGAAGACAAGTACATATCTAATATGGGCAAAGTTCATAAAATAAGGGATACATTTCTATTTAACAATAGTATTCCATTAACTTTATATTCTAAAAAAACATTTACATTCTGTATCAGTATTTTAGTTTCTAAAAGACAGAAAACTAATACACTTAAAATTAGCTATATATAAATACCTTTTACATTCTGTGTCAGTATTTTAGTTTCTAAAAGACAGAAAAATAATACACTTAAAATTAGCTTCTGGGAAACTGAAAAGTTTTGTCATGAAAATAACTTTAATATTCTATGTAAATAGCTGACACTCTTAAAAATTAGATAGCAAGAGCTTACGGAAGATTAGAAAAGATTTGTCGTAAACACAACTTTATTCTATATACGTAGTTTTAATATTCTATGCTATCATTTTAGTCTATCAAAGAAATAAAACTGACACTCTTAAAAAAATAGATTACTAGAGCTTCTGGAAGATTAGGAAAGATTTGTCGTAAACATAACTTTAACATTCCATAAGAATAGTTTTGATATTCTATATGAATTGCTTTAATGTTCTATATTAGCATTTTAGTGTCTCAAAGACAGAAAACTGACACTCTTAATAAATAGATTGCAAGAGCTTCTGCAGAATCTTGAAATATTTGTCCTAAGCATCTGACTCGTTGCCAATACTATAAGTGTATAAATATTTAGTATTTTATGTCACTGGATAGTGGTATATGTTGCTTCTGGAGGGTCAGAAAAGACACAAATACGTTAGAAAATTATTCAATAGATTATATATAATCATAAGGTACTTGTGATTATATAGATTATATATAATCAAAGTGTACTTCATAGAAAGATTATGGGCAACACTTTGAAAGTAGCTAAAACAATGTGCATCAAAGAACAATCAGAGGTTCAAAATATAAAAAGTGGAGAAATCACAATGACGAATCCTGACATAAAAACAGGTCATGTGGAAATGTATCTTAATCCCTCACCACACACACACACATTACACACGGTATCAGTTGCAATGCTCAAAGGTTTTAATATAGATAATAGTAGTAATTAACAAATTTACTGTTATTGTGTTATATACTGTAATTATAAAAGACATTTTAAATCAACTTATCGTAAATTATCTTTATTTGAGAGTTACTTACAATAGATATAGCAATTCATTTCTAACAATCACTTTGCCAAATCATACCAGCGAAGACTAAATAAACAAAACCAGTTACCTAAGGTGTTTAACAGTTGAGAAAATTCTTCCATTAATATGTTTTTTATTTTTATGTTTTATATTTTTATGTGCAATACTTCTATTCAAACGTTCTGTCCTTCACGATTTTGTGAGCGACAATTGTTTCCTTTTCTACATTTAACGAGGTAAAATATTTAAACTTGCATTCCAAAGTTATACATAAAAACAAGAAAGATCAATCATGCATAAGCATTGATTATGAAACATTTTCCAACTGAAATGTAATTTCATTTAAAAATTTCTAAAATGTGATTCATTCAGTGGTAATATCTTTTACATTATCACAGTACTACAGTAATTTATTATACTTAAATATTTAAAACTGTATCGAAATATAAATCATCTGATTCTTTATGCAAAATCAATGAATATTTCATTCATATAACTTGTATTCCAGACTCCAGAGCTAAATAATTTTGTGTGAAAAAAATTCAGCAATTCTTATGTAATTCATCTTACAATCGCTTGAGATATTTGCATTCTGCATATGTTAAAATTAGGCTTCCTTGAAGAAATAATAAAAGTTTAGGGATCATTTAAAATCACAACTATTGTAATTGCATAGGCACGGAATTTAGATACACAGATAATACACAGATAATATATATGTGTATGTGTATGTACTCAAAGTATTGGAATCGTGCCGAAGATCGGAACTCGAATTTTCAAAGTATCTACACGTTTTGGGACTTCTAGAACACGAAAAAACTACTTTTAGGAAGACGTCTGTGTGTGTAAGGGTGTATCTGTGTATGTTTCTGTGTGTCTGTGTGGATATTACATCCACTCTAATTGAAAAACTAATGGACCGAATTTCATACAATTTGGTAGGTATGTTTTTTGTGGGAAATCCTGATGTTCATTAGATTATAGTACGATTCGTAATAAAAGAATCTGCCTTCTTTGCGAAATGGCCGCAGAAATTGCCTTTATCCACTCTAGCTAAAAACTAATGAACAAAATTTGGAGTATAATATTTCAATAACCTACAAGTGATTTATATACCAAATTTAACAAAATTTTGTATATAAATCATTTGTAGGTTATTCTACTACGATTCGGGAAAAAGGAACGGGCTATTTTTGCGAAATGGCCAGCAAAAATCGTTATATATAAAAATAAAAGACTACGTGTGCTCAATTATATCAATTAAATTCCTATTTTATATATGATTTTTGACAACAAAAAGAATATGACTAACCCCATTACTCTAGGACTAGCCGTTCTTGAGATATTCTAGTTTTTTCGCGTTTTCGCTACACCACCTTTGACAATAAGTTCAGCTATCAAATGAGAACTTAATTTAAGTTTAACGTGCAAATTCAATGTCATTTAAAATACTTATGTTGTGCAGATAAACTCAAATTATCATTGAATAAATAAAGAGAACGAATATGAGTCTGCAGGGAAAGACATGTGCTGTCCACATCAGAATTTTTAACAATATTACACCAATGATTTATAGAAGTGAACGGGGATTATTTTCAGGCCATTTCGAAAAAAATGTATGATCTATATTTAAAGATCCATCAAATTTTTGTCGAATAAAATGTTCAACAAATTTAAGCTGTGTACCAAATTTTAACTCTCTAGGACGTAGGAAAGTGCATTTAAAATGCCATCAATTAAATTTATCATGAAGAGTTATATAAAATTTTAAAAAAATGAAAAATTGTTATCTACCAAATTTATTTTAAAATATGAAGCCACTCCCATATGCAAAACGTTTAAACAAATGGAGAGATATTTATTATATAATATCTCTCTCTTTTCTTTCTGGAAGATATCCCAAAGTCAGAATTTAATTGAATTTGTTTTTTTCCCTATATTAAATAATTTTTTTAATTAAAAAACTACTTAACATATTTTACTGAATTTTTTTTTATATATTCTATGGGATAATGTGAATATTTCCTAAAAATTTCGAAGCAATTGGTGAATTTTAAATTTACTTAAAAAATGTTTGAAAAATTAGGTCCCATAGGGTTCAATGTATTTCATTTTTTCAACCCGGGTTCAATAAAAAACTAATTGGGTGATATTATTTATTTATATTCCCATAGGTCCTACAGACCGTCTGAACAACATACTAAAATTTCATTTTGATAAACTCATTTTTACGGCAGTTATCGTGCTAACGGACAGACAGACAGACAGACAGACAGACAGACAGACAGAATGAACAAAGTCATAAACACTTTTCAACTTTGTTGTAAAGTGTTAATAAGTAGAACAATATTTTTGAATCGACAAAAACGTAGAAGAAAAATATTTATTTCTATTAAATAAATTGTCCCTCAGTATTTTATGTTTGATCTATTTTGACATCTTTAAAATTTCTGCTTGGTGCTATTTTTAGTTCAATTATTATTTTTGTTCTACTTTTTATTGTTCTGAATGTATTATGTGTTTTTAAAGTTTTGTATTATATATTTTTAAACTTTGTATAATGTGTTTTCAAATTTTAGCAGATTGCTATCTTATGGTACGAGTTACAAAACTGTTTACAAAATATAAATTATGCATTTTAAAGAACACTCTGGTACCATTTTTATGTATAAATTCAATTATGTTTTTTAACTTTTCATTCTTTGGAATGCATTAAGTGTTTTTAAAACTTTCTTTTTTAAACTTTGCCATCTTATGGATCGTGTTACAAAACTATGTACATAATATATGTTATACATGTTAAGGAGTAGTAAGTAATACATCTTTGAAATTTTGATAGTTTTGAAATGAAATGAAATAAAAATGTTTTATAATTCTAGATGTTTACAAAGAAAGTGAAAAAAGCATATATATGTATGAAATATTCAAAATTCATTTTAAACATAAAAAGTTTTGAGGTTTGCTGAAAAGCAGAAAATGTTATACGAATTCATTTCGAATACAAAACATCACGAAATTTCCACCTCTTTTTACGTCCTTAAAGTATATGCCAATCAAAAGAAATGGATTGGAGGAATCTGGAATGTAATGCCATTTTTATTCTCATCTTGATAGACAGGTTCATCAAAACTCGAGCTTAGCAATACTCTTCAAACGTCCTTTCTAGAGGGCGAGATTTTGAACATTTTATAAAATTGTACTGGATTCCAAACGTGTGCAATTTTATTTTTAAGCATTATATGCAGGATATACAGGATATATATATATATATATATATAATTATAAAAATGGATTATAACTTAATGCCAATTAATTAATGACAAGACATTAAAGCAATAAATTAACCAACACATTTGAAACACGGCCACCATACCGAAAAAAAGAAATGAACAGTACTAGGCTAAAGTTGGAGAGTTTAATTCAAATTAGATTCATCTCAGTATCCAACATAGATTAGCCAAAATAAATGCTTGTTTCTTAAATGGCAATAGTTAGTACTATGAATATCATACCACAGACTAATAGTATATATATATATTATATCTATCTATCTATATATATATTTTATATATATATATATTTTATATATATATATATATATATATATATATATATATATTTTATATATATATATTTTATATATATATATATATATATATATATATATATATATATATATATATATATATATATATATATATATATATATATATATATTTTATATATATATATATATATATATATATATATATATTATATATATTTTATATATATATATATATATATATATATATATATATATATATATATTATATATATTTTATATATATATATATATATATATATATATATATATATATATATATATATATATATATTATATATATATATATATATATATATATATATATTATATATATTTTATATATATATATATATATATATATATATATATATATATATATATATATATATATATATATTATATATATTTTATATATATATATATATATATATATATTATATATATTTTATATATATATATATATATATATATATATATATATATATATATATATATATATATATATATATATATATATATATATATATTATATATATTTTATATATATATTATATATATTTTATATATATATATATATATATATATATATATTATATATATTTTATATATATATATATATATTATATATATTTTATATATATATATATATATATATATATATATTATATATATTTTATATATATATATATATATATATATATATATATCTATATATATATATATCTATATATATATAATATATATATTTATATATATTATATATATTTATATATATTATATATATTTATATATTTATATATTTATATATTTATATATATTTATATATTTATATATATACATATATATATATATGTATATACATACCGAAAAAAAGAAATGAACAGTACTAGGCTAAAGTTGGAGGGTTTAATTCAAATTAGATTCATCTCAGCATCCAACATAGATCAGCCAAAATAAATGCTTGTTTCTTAAATGGCAATAGTTAGTACTATGAATATCATACCACAGACTAATAGTATATATATATATATATATATATATATATATATATATATATATATATATATATATATATATATATATATATATATATATGCAGTGCAGCTCTATTAATGTATTTTATATAAGAGGATCAAAAAAGATCGAGATGTGATATAAGTGCCAACAGGGAAATAACAAGTGGCCAAGGAAGATTGTGAGCCCTTGTTCCCGGTTATAGCCAGCTATTACTCCTAAGGAAACACTCCCGGAACCGTTATGTGCATGTGGCCGTATTTCCTTGGAACGTCAAAGCAAAAGACGTATACCAGAAGTGAATGCATGGACCGAGTGGAGAAGAAATTGGATTGAGACAGGTTGAAATAAGAAGTTAAACCGAATGACAGAACATTCAACAATTCATATATAAAATGTCGAGCGATTCGATGCGTTGCCATTATATTATATAAAATATGTGTTGCCAATATCACTATCAAATGCATTAATTTTCTTGCAGTGCAATGTATTATAGTAGTGTTTGAGGTATCCTTTTGGATAGTGCTGTTTCAACGCTTCCTTTATGAATTTTTTATCACTTTCGATACGATCATCCTTATAAGTATGCAATCTTGAGTTTCGTAGAAAATGATTTCTAACGATATTGCGGAAAATATTGGCGCTCAAGTTCGATTTCCAATCGGTGATTTAATTAATGTTTATATCAAAATAATTTCTTTTATCATATAGCTTTGTATATAATTTTTCATTTTCAGTGAAATTGATACATAGATCAAGATAACTAATCTCACTATCGTGAATATTTTTAGTTTCCTTTAATTCCAGGTTTGATGGATAGAAACTGTAATCGAAATCAAAGGTGTTTTTAATACATCCAAAAAGAATGTCATCCATAAATCTAAAATAAGGTATTTCGTTTAGAATAAAAGTACCTTCTTCGTATTTGTTAAGGTAGAGATCCACTAACATAGAAGAGCATCCTCCCCCCCCCCTAAGGATACCTTTTATCAGTTGATAGAAATCTTTACCATTATTTAGAATATTCTCATATAATACTATGTTCAATATAGCCTTATATTTGTGCAGTTCGATGTATTTTTGCATATTATAGGTGTTATGGATTTCTAACATAATATCGAAGAGGTCGTCTAAATTGATGTTATTGAATAGGTCCTTGAAATCAAAGCTCTTGTAGATTAAATTTACGGGTTGATTATGCAATCTAGTTATCACATCCGTACTGTTTTTTACCATGATTGAGCCCTTTTTTAATATCGTCTTTATGATTTGTTTTAACAGTATAAGAAGCTTCGAATTAGCTTGAGTCAAATATGTTTTAAATCCCACTGTCACTGGGCGAAACTTAACAGGAGACTTGTGAAGTTTTGGAATAAGAACCAGGTATGGAAATCTGATATGTTTGATCTCGATTCCTACACGTTTATACAAGGCACGTATTTTAATTTCAATTTCCCGCTGAGGCGCTTTCAACAAGTTATACATCTCATCATTGTTGTAATTTTTCTGCAGGATCTCAATATAGTATTGCATACATGTAAATGTATAATTTGACGTCATCTTATCTGTATACGTAATAGCGTAATTTTTGACAACTTGATCCAGAATGTTTTTATTTACTTTGTATTTTTCAAATTTTTTACATGCAATGTGATAGTAATAGTTAAAATCCATTATTATATGATGACGCCATTCATTAAAAGTAGATAATGGTAGACTGTACTTTATAGCCAGTTTGTATATAAACGTGTTGAGTTCTTGACTGAAAAACTTGTCTATATTGTAAAAATCTTGGGTGCGATATTTCGTACTTACTTACTTTTTAATAGTGATGTTTTTCATTCTTTTTAGGGTGAGTAAGTATTTAACAGCAACAATCAATGCTACTATATGCTATTAAACTATTCATATATTTATTTAATTTTACACCATTTTTTACTTTTTTTAGTTAGTAATGTTTTTTAATAAGTACAGTTTTTAAAATATGTTTTATTATTTTCATTTTTACATTAAATATTTATTTTGAAGTTTGGAACAGGAACTATACGAATCCTCAATTTTTAGTGGACAAGAGTTATTCTTATCTCTCCTTCCATAATCTTATTAAATGTATATAATATAGTCATCTTAGGTTGCCATATTTAAATCTCCGTTACCATACTAAATATCCCTTCATTACCACTAGAAGCAATGTAATCAAATATGAATTAAAACAATAATTATTTATAATTATTCTTATCTCTCCCTCCATAATCTTATTAAATGTATATAATATAGTCATCTTAGGTTGCCATATTTAAATCTCTGTTACCATACTAAATATCCCTTCATTACCACTAGAAGCAATGTAATCAAATATGAATTAAAACAATAATTATTTATAATTACTCTAAACCTAAAACCAGCTTCGTAAAAATGAAATTGCTTTTCTAAACTTCAAAGGCTGAAAGCAGTTGATAAGGAGAATATTGGTAACGGAAGAACATTAATTATTTTCTTATTAAGATGTCCACTAAATACTTAATGATGGTATTTTTACAAATTACTTTAATTAATTACATAATTACACCATCAAATGTTACAAGTTATCATATTTGCAATATTCAAAATAATAATGAAATTCTAGAAATTATCAAAGAAATATTTTATAGCATTTCGGCCCCATGAAGAAAATAATGACTTTTACGAAACTTTCTCAAGGCCATTAGATTATTTAACAAAAATTTTGTTAAATATGAAAATTTGATTTTTTTTAAATTAATGTATATAACACTACATGATAAAATAAATTTCAAAGTTTTACTGTTTTGTAGATTTTTTCTGTTATCTACCAAAATGAAAATTTAGAGAAATAATTTATAATTTTTTATTACTAAATCTGAAAACTTTTTATATTATATCAGCATAATTTTGAAATAATATTTTCTTCTTTGAACCTTTTTTAACATTTTTCTGTTCTGATTCGATGCCCCTATCCGAAATTCACAAAAATTCAATATGCTGCGCTGCTCATTACATCTCAGGAATGTATTACCATCATGATGAATAGTGAGGAATTCCTGAGATCTCTTCGATAGAGTTGAGAGAAGCATGTTCACGGAAAATAGCACCCTAATAATATATTTCTCCTTCATTAGAATTTGGACACTAAAATATTAACTACCTTATGTTTATCAGTAAGTTAAAATAAACATGAAAAATATCTCCCTTCGTAGGTACTTCTGCCATATTTTCTAAATGAGTTACCTAAATGTAGTTAGTTCCCATGCACGAGTTTCGTACCTAAAATTCTTGGTTAAAATTGTTTCTAAAAATTCATAAATACTTTGAGTGTGGAAAGTAAATAAAAGTGAAATTAAAAAGAACTTTAATAACTGATAATTAATTAATGATCGCATAAAATATAAAAATGTGATGTGTGCAGCACATGGCTTTCCCTGCAGACTTATATCCACGTTTTCTTTATTAAATTAAATTTAATTCACTTTTATTCAATTTTCGTTCTCATTTGATAACTGGACTTATTTTCAAAGGTGGCGTGGAGAAAATACGAAAATAACTAATATATCCCGAGAACGGCTAGTCCTAGTGTAATGGGGTTGGTCTTATTCCTTTCTTCGTTAAAAATTGCTTATTAAACAAGCATTTAATGGATATATTTGAGCATACGTAGCTTTTTAGTTTAGATTTTGACAATTTTTGCGGGTCATTCTGCAAAAAAAGGCAGGTTATTTTTATCTGAAACGTACCAAAATCTAATCAGCAACAAGGTGACCTATACGTGACTCATATACCGAATTTTGTGAAATTCGGTCCATTAGTTTTTCGGCTAGATTGAATACAAGCTTTTGCGGGAGATTTCGCAAAAAAAGGCGGATTCTTTTATCTTGAATCGTACCCAAAACTAATCAGCACCAGACTCTCCCACAAGTGATTTACCTACAAAATATTGTGAAATTCAGTGTATTAGTTTTTTAGTTAGAATGGATACAAAATCTGCACAGACAGACAGACATACAGACAGACACACAGAAGTGGTCAGAATGGAATGATTGGTCAGGATCCATATTACCAGCAACACCATGTTGAAAATATCACATCACTACTCCCAAATTTAACCAAACAGTTGAAGTCTGGTATCGACATATTATCGTCTAACTAGTGTAGTTCGAGGTATGACATTGAAATCTGAACATTCTGCAACATAAATATCCAAAAAGCTTGTATATCACTTACCTTGCTAAACGTTCGCGAATAGGATAAAACTATTAACGCTCACAACACAAATGCTCCTTCAATAATGCACGGTAATGGTGATCTTTTATCTCAGGAGGAGTGATTAGAGTTGATTTATCACTCCGCCACTAGAGTGAGTCTCGTTCCGGCCGAGGAACCGAGGGGATGCATAATACCTGCATGATCCATATTACCACCCTTCCCTCTACTATTTTCCGGAAACTAAGAATCTAATCCAAGAATCAATTATATATCCTTATATGTCTCTGAGAGTGCTGAAAAATTACTCGAACAATGTTCATAGCTTTTAGTTCTCTCTCCGATTTCAACCGAATACCCCAACCATAGATTTTCTGTTAAAATATACATTTTTTTTTTAAACTTATTTGGAAAAACACTCGTATAAACTAAACGTATACAGTATATCTCACTGGATTTAAAATTCCTATCAATTTATAAACTTACCTTGCGGCACATAAATACGTACTTGAAATTCATACTTCCATTTCTCTTCAAACCGCATCAATCATTAAACATCTTTAATATTTTCAATTTCATTTCACATCCTAATTCCATTGAAACAAAATAACATTTCTCTCTTGCGTCACTATTTCACCAACGAGGAAACACAACAACGGGGGGGGGGGGTTGCAACGCACGTGATATTTAAGCTTTTCCTCCCATTGGAAATCTTTAACAGGCCAAAGTACGAGTATCGAAATTAAAATCACTATAATTTTAAAACTATGCACTCGAACTAAAATCTAACTATTTTTCCTTATATAGATTTTAAAAGGCTAGAAATTACTATTTATTCTATATAACCAGAGCTTTTCACATTTGATATATGAGCATTATAATCCCTAAAAACGGAAAACTTTCAATCTACTTCAACTTGACAAGACAGTTCCTTGAAACTATAAGAGTTTGTAAAAAAACATTAAACTATAAACTGGACTTTCTTCTGAACATGATTTCGCTTAGTGTTTATATCTATATTTTATAGTTTACAAGAAATCTCTGGTGAATGTATGAAAACTGAAGTAAAAAGTGGCTCAAATGAAACATTTGAATTTTTTTTTATAATATCCAAATATTAAAATTTGAAATTATTTTCATGTATAAAAATATACCCTATTAATAAGCGATTCCCTATTTCCGGTAAAACAAGAGAAATATTGTATATTATTATTTAATATCCTGTTTAAATATTATCATTCAAAGAGTCTACATTTTTCATAACAAATCCAGAGATAACTCATCCATGGATGCTGGTTACATCATAATTGTTCTAAATGAATTTAAAAATAAAATAAAATGAAAATATGTACACAGTATTTAAAAGTATGCCTTTACACATAAAATAAAATACTTAAAGAGTGAAACTAAATTTAAATAAATTAATCTTAGAAAATTGTGCATTAGACTAAAGTAACATAAATAAATAAAAGGAAATTATGAAAATGTTAATGAAATGCATTATTAAAAGCAATAATATTATGTAAAGTAATACTGTGAAATCAATTATATATTATGGAATATAAATAAAAAAAATATTAAAAAATAATTGTATTATATACGAAATAAAATTGATTTGAACGAAGTACTCGTATTTAAAAAATGCTTAATACTGTAAAATGCTTTTAAATTTCACAAATAAGTTCAAAATTTGGATTTCGGAAATGGAGAATCACATAGAATGTTTAGTTTGATAACGTTTTCGAACTTTTTCTTCAATCCTTGGGACTTTTTTATATATATTTTAATGCAGAATTCCTCACCTCCAAGAAACTCCAATTTTCTAGAAAGTTTAATACAGTTGACGAAGATATTACCATAAAGTTGAATAGTGAGGAAATTCTTCCCAACTCTACGATGAAAATTCTCATAAAGAATTCCGTAATAATTTCTTCTTTCTTTATAAGACCTCAGGCGTTAATGATTTAAGTTCCAAAGGATGATTTTCAAAAATGTATGATTTTTTGTTCCTTGTTAAAATGAGTTTAGCATATTTTGAATAACATTCCTTAAAATTTGAATATCATTTTAAGAAAGAACCATCAATAGTTTAAGAATTTCTGTAGATTTCAAATGATTGCGAAAAGTTTTTTTTTTAAATAAACTGAAATAATCTGAGTATTATTAAACGATTATAAAAGTCATTTCATTTTTATAAATGTACACGTTTGACTTCGACATACATACATTTTTCTACGAATGTAAATTAGAAACTATTTTAAACTCCGTGCGATAGAAATTAATTTATGCAACTTCGAAATATATATCTTGATTTGTATTCAATTTAAACAGATTTAGTTAAAACGATATTTAAAAAAAATTGCAGTATAAAACGCGTTTCAATTATCATAGATAAACATAATCAAAATTAAAAGAAAACTCTGGAACATTATAAGAGAAGTTTAAGACGCAATAAAATATGTAATTTCATTATTTTTTGCTGCCTGTTAATCCTCTCAAAATATGCGTGAAATATGCTAAATCAGAAACAACCATATTACTCTAATTAATTTAAAATTGAAAACGTTCCGAAACCATGGAAGACCATGGGTTTTGGAAATGCAATGAGAACCAAAGTAGAGTTTATAATGTTAGTTTTGATCTTTAGTAAAAATAATTTTCACTGGAGATTAAATATGAAAGAAAATTTAAATTGATGTGCTTAATACACTTAATCCATATCATGTTCGTCCTTAGCCTATGAAGAATTTTGATTGATATTTTAAATATAAGTATATTTCAGCATTATTAGTAATGCATGCAAAAATCCTGTTTCAAATAGAAATGAGAGTCATATATTTTTAATTAATTCTCCCTATGAAAAATGTTGAAATGGAATATATATTTTTCGAACATATATATTTCAACAATTGCTGACATTTTTTATACAAGGCAACGAAGAAGATAAAGACTGTGTAAATAGCATATGAAAATTTAAGTGTATAATGTAATAATTTTGATCTGTAATGTTAAATTTTAAATTTGGATCCGTAAATCAAAGAATTTGTTAAATTTCTTATAATTAAAAAATGATTAGTAATTAAAATTACAGATACCCCCCCCCCATACTAAAATTTATTTCTTTATTTAAAGAAATTCTGCGTAGTCTTAATATATATAGATATATAGATAGGTATAGATAGTATTAAGAGCAAAATAAGATATGTATTTTAATACTACTTTGGGCATACGTTAGACATTATCTATGCAAAAAATGACATTATAAGTTTCAACATATTTGAGTTTCGAAATATTTGAGCTTTAAAATAATGCTTTCATCTGTTCTAAATGTAAATGACAAATCATCAAAAAAATTATGCTATACAAATGCATAATTTGTTGAAATAAATTGATGATAAATACACATTTGATAGTAGTTTATTGCTAAAACCATAATAATGACCTTAAATACATTAAAATTAGAAATTACATATCGTTTATATTAATGGCAACTCAATGAGGTGCTTAATAGCTTCCGCATGATTAAAAAGTACCCCTGCTAATTACAAATAAACATTATCAACACGTCAATTCTCACGGGCAGCATCAGCAAAATTTCAAGAGCAATGAAATGAACTTTTTTGTTATGATTTTTTTCCTAAGTTCCAATTCAAGCAGAAAGTTAATGTAATTATACAATAGCAGACTAGCTCATAACTTGCAAAAATATCTATACCTTTCAGGTATACGATATAATGCATCCTCCCTCACTATCTTCAACACTTTATGTCCAAATCCCCAGATGATAATTACTGACTCCAAATGTGAGCCGAGCAAGGTGCATTTATTGAGAAGCGAATAGATTAGGCATTATCGGGAAGCAGTAAAATGTTAAAAAAATAACTTTTGCAGGTTCACAAAATTTAAAAATTCCCTTTCTAACTTATATTTCACTTACATTAATGTGTTTTAATAAAGTAGGTGCTCCTTTTATGTTATATCTGCATTTAGAAGATTCTTGTCGATAAAAGAAATATATTGCAATATGTATGGTCTACTATATGTGTTTAAATGTAATTCTGGTAATTAAATGCAATTTTGGTAATTAAATGCAATGCTGATAATTAAATGTAATGTTCTGAGTCGTTTTACACATAAATATGAGACATTCGTACTAGAAATAAGTATATGTAGCAGAACATCCATATCCCCTGTCATCATTCTACTAAAAATTAAGAACATTATAGCAATTATGTTTTGTTAAGGTAGTATAATAATGCACTTGCATAGTAATTTGGTTAAGGGATTCTATAATACTCGAGTTTTATCCAGGAGTCGTGCAGTAATTAAGTGTATTTTCGGAATCGTATATCAAATACTTTGACACAGTTTCGTACGATAATTGTGTTTTATAGTATCGTACAACAGATACTTTTTATTAGAAAGTCGTATAATTGTTACGTTAAGTTAAACGATGATATAATAATTATGTATCGTTACATATTAATTATTGATTTTATATTTTATGTACAATTTACGGTTTCTCTGTTCATAGAGCAGTAAGCTATTTCGTCAACTTGAAGCACAGGCGAAATAGCTAGGTTTATACACCCGTATTTATGAAAATTGCAACACCATGAATGAATTGTCGGAGCTGATTAGAATTGCAGAGTAAATTCGGATGCCTAGGCTCATAGACGCCCTCTGACCTGTTGTACGAGGAGTTGTAAATAGGTGCCTGTGAAAGAGCCAACAAAGTATGGTATCGGTGTCCGCGAGTTGAAAACTATTCCGCTAGAGTCACTATACTTCGTTAACGTCAGAGGGCGTCTTCTGATCAAACTACAAAGTTCAGAAGGGGGAGTATAATCGGCCTGCGGGAAGGATGATATTCGTACCGGGATATTGCTGCCCCTACGCGCATAGTGATACGAGAGTAGTGCGAGTGTGGAAGCAGTGGACCGAGGAAAACCAGACAAGTCGAAAATCCGGCACTTGATCAAGCAATATTTCGATAACAAGAGGGGATAGACATATCATCCGCACGGCGGTGACAAACCGTACAACTTTTTCTCGAGTGTTAGTTTAGCATTGGGACACTGCTACAGGTGTGGCATTGTCTACTTCTACGGTTCTAAGGCATCTGCTGCTCAAAGGACTGCATGCAAACATTCCTTTGCGGAGGATACCGTTGACCCTGAACCATCGACGCCTCAGGTTCCAATGGGTGGAGGAGTACAGACCATTGCGAGCGGATTGGCACCACCTCGTGTTTTTGGAGGAATCCTGCTACAACTTGGACTACAATGATGACGTCATACGCGTTAGATGGTATTGTTGTGAGCGACATTACTGCACGGACGTTGAGTTTAATCACTGCACGGACGTTAAGAGTTCAACAGCAACCGCTACATTAGGGATGTTTTTGAGGCCAATGCTGTATCCTTCCTTCAGCACACTCCAGGTTTTATATTCCAACAAGACAACGCCCGACCGCATGTTGCCCAGAATTTCCAAGCCTTATTCACTGTACATCAGATATCGCTTCTTCCTTGGCCTGTCTGTTCGCCAGATCGGTCACCGATTGAACATTGGGATATGATCACTCAGCGACTGGACCAGTACTGTTCAACAGCCGTCACCGCCAATTAACTGTGGACTCGGATCGAAGAAGCCTAGCAGGTAATGTCCCAGGAACACATTCAAATTATCTTTGATTTGATGCCACGATAGTTAGAAGTTCTTATTGCCGCTAGGAACTGCTTCACAAAATACTGATTTTGTGCCATCAATGTGGTTGTATTAGTCTGAAACGGTAATCATTCATTTGTATCATGTGTACATCATTTGTACCATATGTCAATCATCCATTAGTAATATGTGGTATAAATGTCATTCTAATCGGACCATTCCTTCATGGTGTTTCAATTTTCATAAACACGAGTGAACAGTCAATATTTCTATTTTCTTTGAAACAATCAAAATGCAAATATCATTGGCACAAATACGTGTCGCCAAATGTGTCTGTGTCTGTCAGATAATAGATGATTGCTTCATTACTTTAACTATATATAGCTTGACGACCCCAAATGACTGGTACTAATTTCAAATATGTTATGTAGTGATAGTTTGGTAAGTTTATTTGAAGGCCGATATATCAAGAACGATTAAAGAGGTGAAATATACAAAATATTCCTGCATACATGCAGACTTTCACGAGGTTCTTTATAGACAGATTATATTATCCGAATTAATCAATCGTTTGGAATGGTTTAAGTGATTTGAAATATTTTAGATGTATGACATTTTAGTGTTTAGAGAATGTAATAGAGTTTGGAATTTCACTCATTTCCAACACAATTACCCCGTTACCCGCGATCTCTTATAAAAATTAGTTCACATAACCTCGAAATAAAGAAAATAGTTCAAATATGTACAAAAGTTTATATAAGCTGCACTGAGCTACAATGACAGGTATTTAGTAAACTCTTGATATTTATTTCTGAAAAAAAAAATTATATGCACAATAAATAAGTATAGAGGTAAATAAGTTAGTGTAAAAACTATGCTTCATTTACTTGCTTTACGATAACTACAAATGCATTTTATCTAATTAAACTTTAAGGATATATTAAGTATACCATATGTTAAATTAAAATATGTTTCATTTATTTTCAATCTTCAACTTTTCAAAAACTGAAACTCTTCTAAATCTAAACATGGCAAAGGAGGGTTAAGATATTTCTAGGCAAAGAATATTTTTATCCAAACTGCTAGAAAAAAATATGCCTGTTATACTTTCTACACGAAACTGTGCAGTATTGTTATATTCCATAAAAATCTTTAAAATTTAGCTGACATATAGACTGTAGTACTGGTTAATGTTTATTTGTCAGGATGCCTGCTACAGTATCATTTATGTTTTGTAAACCATAGCTCTAATATTATTCATATTTACACTGTTATAAATGTCTTTTACTTTGTTTATTAACAAATTGTTATTGCGTGCACATGCAAACTAGTCTGCTTCTTTACCGTTTATAGCAACCAAGTATTTAGTGCGCGTTCATATGTTGCTACAGCATAAGTGGAATGATAAATAAGTAAAAAACGCTTTAGTGCAAATGATAAGGTTAACTTGATCAACGTATTTAATCGCAAATAAAATAAGAATGCAGAATGCAGCTGTTTAGAAGATACACTGGATCTCTTTCGTCAGTGTCTGAGAACAACAAATCCGAAGTCAAAAATACGAAATGGGCACAAATAAAAGAAACTAGGGAGTTCATATATACAAATCCTGTATTATTTGTCCATCCGAGAGAACAGATTAAAAATCTTAATTAAGAATAGTCCAGTCAATCTAAAATGAAAAGTAACACACAATACTAATGTGGGCCTAAACGCTACAGAAATATCCCACGAAGACACGCCAAGTTCGAACAAGAATAAACGAGACCCAACAAGACGAAAAGTTAGGCAAAACAACACATAAGAGACCCAAATGCTAATAAAAAGAACACATATAAAGAAAATGGAACATTTTAGGAAAGTTTGTTTTCTCAGTATTTTCCAAATAATGACATTAACATTTGTAAACTGAGGGGCAAATAGGCTAAAAGACGATACAAGACGATACAAGACGATAAAAATATAAAAGGAATGTTTAGACAAATTGAGCTAGTATATTTATTAAAGAAATATTTGCACGTCCAAATAGTGGCGTTGTTTAGTTATTTCTCATTATAATACATAGGTATCTGGGAATATAAAGTTTTATACCTTTTTTTGTCTACAAATGAGATTAAAATGAAGTATCATATTGGCAATCGAGTGGATATCTTTGGAACACAAAATGCGTAATAAAATTGAATGATGTGCATCTCTAGTTATTAACCAAGAGAAAATATAAAATACATATGCAATGGACTTATAAAAATCATAATTGCGAATTTAAGATGTAAAGACTCACTTGGGTTGCTCCAAAATTAAATTTAATTAAAATTTAAATTATATAATAATTAGAAAGTTATGATACAAAGAAACGCTTTAGAATAATTTTAGCTTCATAAATACTGGTTTTAGTATACATACTCAAATGTTAAAGTTAATGCTTATGTTAATGGTTACAATAGTGAAACATTAATTTATGAATTTTCTGAAAATTATGGATTTATACTTCTTATTTTGTCACATTCTAAAATGAATATAAATGTACAGATATTGCATAAAGAGCATGATTTTGTCAAATGACTTCAGAAACATTAAAAAATGATGTCTGAATATTATACATTGGGATTACTAATGATGGTTTTAATGGAAATTACAAGAACTCTAATTATTGCAAAAACTTTTTAAGAAATCATATTAGAATTAAAATGTCACGTAACTCTCTGAAATATAACAAATTGTCGATAAATCACCAAATCTGGAAACCTCACTATGATTAAAAATATGGAGAACCTACACTGATGCAATATGAATGGCTGTAAAGTTGTTTTTCCATTTTGGTTCTCAAAACAACATCCAGTAAAGACATTTTATATGTCCGTAACAATATAATCATGTACCAGGTATAACTTTATTTTCAATTAGGAATTTACGATACTAGTTTGTAGTACAATACCAGTGCATGGACGTAAACAATATATGTGTCTCTAAGATAACTAGTAGCATACTAGCCGAATACCTGTTGAAAATCAACGGTCTCACAATATGTAACCTTTGAATAATGTAAAATTTTTAATAATTCGCGTTTCACATTTAGTCGGCAAAAATCGGATATTTTGGTGTGCAGAACCCCCTAAAAGAGAAAATATTGGGGAACTTAAATTGCGCACTTCTTCCTTTCGAAATATCTGCACGTACACCAAATCTCTATCTCATTCCGAAGCATACTACTTTATCATTTCCCCTTTCGAACTCATTTCTGTGGAGCACATCTATAAATGAACATTTTTGGAAAATTCTGTTCGTTTTGGGTTTTTTATCAAATGATTAGCCCATATACCAGATACCATGGCTTTATCATATTTAAAAGGGAGAATGTCTCATTTATTCGGAAAATCGAACATATTTGTGTGTGACACCCCCTAAAGTAGCAAATATTGGAAATCTGAAATTTCACACATTCTTCCTTTCAAACTATCTACCCATACACCAAATTAGAACTCTCTATCTTATCGCTAAGTATTTTTTCTATCACTTCACCTTTCGAACGTTTTTCTGTGTAGCACGCCCTTAAATGGGCATTTTTGAAAAACCATATTCGTTTTGGGTTTTTTTTATCAGATGATTAGCCCATATACAAAATTTTAAGCTTTTATCACACTGTAAAGGAGATGTTTTTCATTAGTTCGCCAAATCGAATATTTTATTGAACGACACCCCCTACAATAGCAAATGTTGGAAAACCGAAATTGCACACTTTCCTCCTTTCCAACTATTTATCCGTACACTAAATTTGAAGTTTCTATCTCTTAGTTGCAGAATAAAGTTTGATGATCATTTAAACTCAATTATATTGTAATGACATTGTTTCAGAATGTAGATGCCCAGAATTTAAGCAAAAATAAAGCGGTTTTAGGACGGATACAACACTCAATATGAATTAAAAAGAACTTTAAAAATCACGATTTTGACACAAGGTGGATGCTAAATTTTATTTTGAAGTGAGTCACATGATCTCTTCATGTAATATGGATGTGATTATTAGTACCCCAAACATGTTTTCCCTATTACCTCACCTTCCGAACGTTTTTCTGTGTAGCACCCCTTAAATGAATATTTTTGAAAAACCGCATTCATCTTGGGATTTTTTATCAAATTATTAGCTTATATACAAAATTTCAAGCCTCCATTGTAAGGGAGACGTTTTTCTGTTGTTCGGACAATCGAATATATTAGTGACACCCTCTACAATAGCAAATGCTGAAAAGCTGAAATTGCACAATTTTTTCCTTTCCAACTATTTACCCATACATCAAATTTGAAGTCTCTCTCTCATTGCGAAGCATGCTTTTTCTATCATTTCACCTTTCGAATGTTTCTGTGTGGACCTACCACTCCTTTAATATACATTTCTGAAAAACTCAATTCTTCTTAGATTTTCTATCAGGTGATTTCTCCATATTCAAAATATCAAGCCTCTATCACTTTTTAAAATGGGTGTTTCTCCTTTAGTCCGAAAATTGAACTTTTTTGTGTGCGTCATCCCCTAAAGTAGAAAATATTGAAAAATTGAAATTGTACATTTTCTTACTTCCTAATTATCTACCAGTACACCAAATGGGAAATCTCTATCTCATCCCGAAGCATGTTTTTTTATCAATTAATTTTTCGAACATTTTTCTCTAATGCACTCCCTTAAACGAATATTTTTGAAACACTATATTCGTCTTGAGTGTTTGAATCAGATGATTATAGCCTATTTTCCAAATTTCAAGCCTCTATCAAATTTTAAAGTAGACCTTTCTCAATTTGTTCCGGAAATCAAACATTTTGGTGTGCGGCACCCCCTAAAAAAATATTGGAAATCTGAAACTGCACACTTTCGTCCCTTCGAACGTTTTACCCATACACCACATTTTAAGTCTGCACATTTTCGTAAAGCGTGCTTTTCTAATATTTCACTTTTCGAACGTTTTGGTGTGGAGCACCCTCTCCTCAGAACATTTTCGAAAAATACGATTTTTCCAGGGGGTTTCATCGAACGATCGACCTATGTACCAGATTGCAAGTTTCTATCTATTCGGGAAGTGCATTATAAGAGCGTCACAGGCGGGCAGACATACAGACAGACGAACGGACACTTGGCAATTATCATATATAGGTAGATGGATCCTGCTTTTAAAAAATAATGAATATAAAACATTTTTGAGAATCGAAACATTTTGTAGCATAATGCAAAAAACTGCGAAAACTGTCATCTAAACACCAATTTTCTTATAGAATAACATATTTTCTTTCTTTCTAGTTATTCGAATGAATAATATATAGACTAGGTTCATATTTTAGATAACATCATCAGTAGACCAATTTTATGCTTATTGTTGGTGCTTCAGCATAGTGTAAACGATGTATTTAATTGCAACCAGAAACTTGCTATGTACCACGATTGCAAACCTCGATGGAAATCGACAAATTAATACCTTCCACATAACAGTCTTCAATTTTATATTATAGGACCCAACTAACATACCAAATGCCTTACTGGCTAAATGGTACGTCTGAAGTCATCGGTTCATTGGGCAGGTTGAAAAATTGGGAGATACAGTAAGTTTCTTACTGCCAATGCAGATGTAAGTTTTCCATACTAACGAGTACATAACACATACAAAACCCGCTTATGGATTTAAAAAATGTAATCATCAATAGTCGTATATAATTTTAGTATTTAATATTGATCAGTTCACATATTAGTTATCAGTTCAATTATATTGATAATTTCATATATTAGTTATATATTAGACATTATTTCAGTTTTAAAATTGACAACTTTTGATTGTTAATCATTTTCCAAATATTTTGCTAACATTCTTTGAAAAATAAGTTAAAATGATAAAGTTAACAAAAATGTTGTCATACGTCGTTTTATTTAAATCTTAAAACAATTACACACCACACATAAAGCAATTAACATAACACAAACACATACAGCGATTATTACATATATCTATGTGAATTACTTTTGCAAAAGTATTTTAATTTAATTTTTTGTGGAACTGTTTCGAATAAATCATTTCCACGACTTTTATTTGCATTAAAATTAAATCGTAACTATAAAATTTTAGGGAAATTCGATGTAAATGCTTTGATATAATACGAATTAATGAACTCTGCCCGAGTATACACACACAGAGATATTATTTAGAAAAAAAAATATTCATACTTTATATACGATCTGGGTAACTTTCAGTCCCACATTATGAAACTTAATGTTTTATCTATTAAATATGATTGTCATCTGCAAGAGGAATAGTTGCCAAATCATGCTATTAAATGTATCATTTATTCTAAAATTAGAGCAAATGATGCATAGTTTTATCATGATCGTATTTTTCAGTGTATTTGTAATTGTTGCTGAACCTATTGACCTAGAAAATTCAAGGTTAAGTCCAAAAAATCACGCCCCCCATAAAGCAATGACGTTACCCTCTTCTGGTCCTCTACTAAATGATTTAAAGATACTCCCATTTAGTGTATTTAAGTATCACTATTTGAGATTAAATGCGGTTAAATTTAATTGCACATGAATAAAACATCTAAAGACTTCCATACCATTTAAATAGTAATATAACTAATTATTAATAATCAAAATCAACTTACCTTTTTAATTCTCACATTTATCAGCAGTATACCAGACGCAATGTAGTCTATTTTAGATTTTTCTGCTACTCCCTGATTCAAACAAAATGTAAATGTATCACAAAAAATCAAGATTGGAAGATTACTTGCCAAATCTATCTGTGCATGGCAAATATCCGATGACTACATCTTCCGCTATCAGCACTACCTCATGATCATTTTTTTTTATTTTTGGAATTTTTTTGATTAAAACGTGTCCATGGTTCCTATTTATACTAAAATAAAATTGTAAGTATCAAATTTTATAGAAATCATATGAATGGTTTTGATATAAAATGAGATTATAAATTGTGCACGATAGCAAACATGTGGTGAGAGATTATTCATGAAAATATGTTGTTCAAGTTCTATATAATATCTGGGTAATGCAATCTTCAAGATGTCATCAATGTCATCTGCAAGTCATTTATCAATGCCATCTACAAGATGGGTAATTGTTAATTGCAACGAAAAATAATATAAAATATATAATCTCTTTTTAAAACACAGCTACTGATGCCTGGTCATTATATTTTTATCAAGAAAGCGATTTTTAGTGTAATTAAGTATCATTATTAAAGATTAAATGCGCTTCACTTTAATTGTGCATCAATAAAACTAACAACGGCCATACCATTTAATTAGTAATAAAACTAATTACTAATAATCATAATCAACACACCTTTATAATTATCACATGCATACTAGACTCAAGGCAGTACACTGACGGCAATATTTTTCTGCTACTCCCTGATTCAAATAAAATGCAAATGCCATCTCAGAAAAGCATGATTGGCACATTTCTCGCCAAATCTATCTGTGCCTGACAGGTATCCGATTACTACATATTCTTCTATCTACACCACCTCATGATCATTTCCCAAGTTGATAATTATTGCCTCTGAATATGCGCCTCGCGAATTGTGTCATTAACGTATGTAGTATATCGGCGGGCGAATAGATTTGCAACGATTCAAAAGCAGTAAAATGTATAAACGTTCTTTTTCAAATTTGCAGAAGTTCAGAAAACTACTTTATTGTGTGCAAAATTTCTAAGTTAATCTCCTTTTTACGTCTATTAGATATCTAGGGATTCGCATGTTTATACTTTCAATATTTAATGGGGGGAGGGGTCGTATAAATGAAGTATTGCATTCGTTGTAATGGCCCTGTTTCCAGAAGAAATCATTTTTATAAGAATAAAACCGCATTTACTATTATCCTATGCTAAATTAATTCATTTATGATGTGTTCCGTGTAAAATTAGATAAATGTTTAATAAAGTTCAGAAACATTGTAATTAATACGTGTTTAATGTTCTTGCTGAAGCAGTTATTGCATTACAGTTTTGTGTCATGCTCATATAGGGTTATATAAGGTATAAAATAAACATAAAATGAACATTTATTTTCTTTTAAATAGTATAAAATATATTTTTGACTACTACTTTTTATATTATTGCAATAAAGTATTTAATATTGTATTATTTAAGTAACATAGTTTAATTTCTTAGCTGTTCTATCTCTTCAGTAGAATATATTGATTGGGTAAGTTCAGGTAACAGCATAAGTACAGCTAATTTACTGTACTATCAGTTGTATATAAGATTTAACTTTTCAAAGAATGTATAAAATAAACAGGAAATAAACAATTTATATGAAATGGATCATAAAATTATCATTTCTATTTAAATACCACTAGTTGATTTCTTTTAATAAATAACTTTTTAATTAAAGTATCATATTCAGTAATTTTAAATGTCTTATCTGTTTCATTTTATTAAACTAATATTTATGCTGCAAGATCATTTTTCAATTGGATGTGGCGTCAATTATGCATAATTACGTTTGATAAGCATTAGAATTCAAGTAAGCAAACGGGGAGTGAAAGTACACTCCTAGGGGAATGTAGATCCAACGGGAAATGATGATAGTTAAACTGTATACGCAAAAATATCTCATATGTAGGCATTGTTCGAAACAATTCTTTAATTTATATTATTATCATATTAGTAAAATGCTTACATTGACATTAAGTGCTAAAGGCTCCCTGGTGTTAACGAAACTAATTCATTTTGAGAGCGGATTTCCATATCACGTAGTTGTATAATCACTAAGTACAGCCTGTAAGCCGTGTTTCATGCAAATTATTATTTGTATTAAATGGACTTTGTTTGCCTTTCCCGAGTTTCTAAATTCAGACGACGTTAGAAATGCAGAGTGTTGGGGGAAAAGGTTGCAAATCGACATCTAAGAAGGTATAACTTACGTGCTAGCAAAATTTTATATCATATAATTAAGTAGTCGATATCACTGGGCTTATGGTCAACCGAAATAAGCAGTTAAAATGGACTTGGAATACGTCAGTTTCTTTAAAATATCCATCGTTGTGTTTTGTCTCCCCTATGTTGTTCTCAAAAAATGAATGTGTGAATTTTTTTATAAATAATTTCGCGCTTAAATAGTATAAATATCTTCAAGACGAGATGCAGTTGATAATTATCTGTTTTGCGATTCCTTAAACATTTTTGGTTCGATTGTCAAAATTTTTCAGTGCTAATAGCTAGTGTACCAAAGCTATCCACCCTGTTGAGTGCAAAAGTTTTCCACGATGTGAATAAACATTAGTTTACTCAGAGAATCTTTTAGAATATTTTTCTCAAATTGGATTGTCACCAGCTACACATTTAAAGGTTTAAAAATGATTTTAGCCTTGAAAAATAATATAGTTAATACAAAATAAAAGAATGGATTCTTAAAGAACACCGACATATGTTAAGTGCATTTTACTCGTATTTCGATTGTCTAAATGTATCAACTGACTGAACATTTACATAAAATTCACCTTCGCCTAAGTTCTCAAATGTCAAATTACATAATTTTTATATAGTTACAGAACCCACTTGAAGAATTATTCGAAGTAGGCTATTGCAGTTTCTTGTATCCCGAGATTAATTTTGTTAAAATTTATTTATTTATTTTTGTGAAAAGTCAGCTAGATGGTAGGACTCAGTATGTCAGCACCTAGTTTGCAAAATTGTAGCTTATAGAAAGTTTCTTGGTGTCATTCCAGATATCGTCAACTCCACATAAGCTAGTCTACTGTCAGCTCTACACTAGATAATTTATTGGCAGTTACACACATGAAACATTTGATAATTACTTAAAAACTGCCTTTACATTATATCATGTGATAAATAATGTGATAAAAAATAAACATGTGCTAGAATTTTGTCCCCATGAATAAAAATCTGATGTCAGCAGTATGACTTTCCCTGCAGATTTAAATTCATTTTGGAATTTTTACTTTCCCTTCAATACATGGTAATGTATAGGGAAAGTATCGGAATCATGTCGAAAATCGCAACTCGAGTTTTCGACGGATCTACACGTTTCGAGGCTTCTAGAATATGAAAAAACTATTTTTAGCTTGACGTCTGTGTGTGTGTGTCTGTCTTTTCAATGCATGTATCCACTTTAACTAAAAAAACTAATGGACCGAATTTCATAAAATTGGGTAGGTTAGTCATTTGGGTGAGACCCTGGTACTGATTAGTTTTTGGTAGGATTCGTCAAAACAGAACCTGCCTTTTTTGCGAAATGACCCGTAAACATTTCATGTATCCACTCTAGCTAAAATACTAACTGACCAAATTTCAGAAAAATTGGAAGATAAGTTATTTACAGGATACTCTGGTGCTGATTAGAAATTGGTACGATTCGGAAAAGCTCAACCTGCCTTTTTTTACGAAATGGTTCGCCAAAATCGCCAAAATCTTAAAAGAAAACTAAGTAGTGTATACTCAAATGTATCAATTAAATTTTTGTTTTATACTCAATTTTTACGAGGAAAAAATATAACACATTCCATTATACTTTAGGACTAACCGTTCTTAAGATATTTGCGATTTCTTGCATTTTCATTATGCAGGTTTCGGGAAAATGTCCAATTACCAAATAAAAACAAAAATTGAATTAAAAATGTAAATTTAGTGTTATTTGGTGCAATTAAACTCAATCTAATGAATTATTACCGAAATAAAGAAAATATTAATTTGAGCAGACAGGGAAAGTCATTGCAGTCCATATCAGATTTTCACTTTCCCTGCAATACACGGGAAAGTTTTGGAATCATACCGAGAATCGCAACTCGAGTTTTCGACGAAACTACACGTTTCGGGAACTCTACAATACCGTTAAAACTCTAGATAAAACCGGTTTTAGTGTGTCGTCTGTGTGTATGTCTGTCTGTCTGTGCAGATTTTGTATCCACTCTAACTAAAAAACTAATTGGCCGAATTTCATAAAATTTGGTAGGTAAGTCACTTGTCGGCGAATCTGGTGCTAATTAGTTATGGGTACGATTCGGGATAAAAGAACCTGCCTTTTTAGCGAAATGGCATGCCAAATTTGCTGTATCCACTCTAGCTAAAAAAAAACTAATGAACCGAATTTCACAAAATTCGGCAGATAAGTCGCTTGTGGGTCATCCTGGTGCTGATTATATTGCGGAACGATTTGGAAAAAAATGACCTTCTTTTTTTGCAAAATGGCTCGCAAAAATCGTCAAAATCTAAAACAAGAAAGATCAATCATGCATAAGCATTGATTATGAAACACTTTCCAACTGAAATGTAATTTCATTTAAAAATTTCTAAAATGTGATTCATTCAGTGGTAATATCTTTTACATTATCACAGTACTACAGTAATTTATTATACTTAAATATTTAAAACTGTATCGAAATATAAATCATCTGATTCTTTATGCAAAATCAATGAATATTTCATTCATATAACTTGTATTCCAGACTCCAGAGCTAAATAATTTTGTGTGAAAAAAATTCAGCAATTCTTATGTAATTCATCTTACAATCGCTTGAGATATTTGCATTCTGCATATGTTAAAATTAGGCTTCCTTGAAGAAATAATAAAAGTTTAGGGATCATTTAAAATCACAACTATTGTAATTGCATAGGCACGGAATTTATATACACAGATAATATATATGTGTATGTGTATGTACTCAAAGTATTGGGATCGTGCCGAAGATCGGAACTCGAATTTTCAAAGGATCTACACGTTTTGGGACTTCTAGAACACGAAAAAACTAGTTTTAGGAAGACGTCTGTGTGTGTAAGGGTGTATCTGTGTATGTTTCTGTGTGTCTGTGTGGATATTACATCCACTCTAATTGAAAAACTAATGGACCGAATTTCATACAATTTGGAAGGTATGTTTTTTGTGGGAAATCCTGATGTTCATTAGATTATAGTACGATTCGTAATAAAAGGATCTGCCTTCTTTGCGAAATGGCCGCAGAAATTCCCTTTATCCACTCTAGCTAAAAACTAATGAACCAAATTTAACAAAATTTGGTGTATAATATTTCAATAACCTACAAGTGATTTATATACCAAATTTAACAAAATTCTGTATATAAATCATTTGTAGGTTATTCTACTACGATTCGGGAAAAAGGAACGGGCTATTTTTGCGAAATGGCCAGCAAAAATCGTTATATATAAAAATAAAAGACTACGTGTGCTCAATTATATCAATTAAATTCCTATTTTATATGTGATTTTTGACAACAAAAATAATAAGACTAACCCCATTACTCTAGGACTAGCCGTTCTTGAGATATTCTAGTTTTTTCGCGTTTTCGCTACGCCACCTTTGACAATAAGTCCAGCTATCAAATGAGAACCAAATTTAAGTTTAACGTGTAAATTCAATGTCATTTAAAATACTTATGTTGTGCAGATAAACTCAAATTATCATTGAATAAATAAAGAGAACGAATATGAGTCTGCAGCGAAAGACATGTGCTGTCCACATCAGAATTTTTAACAATATTACAACAATGATTTATAGAAGTGAACGGGGATTATTTTCAGGCCATTTCGAAAAAAATGTATGATCTATATTTAAAGATCCATCAAATTTTTGTCGAATAAAATGTTCAACAAATTTAAGCTGTGTACCAAATTTTAACTCTCTAGGACGTAGGAAAGTGCATTTAAAATGGCATCAATTAAATTTATCATGAAGAGTTATATAAAATTTAAAAACAATGAAAAATTGTTATCTACCAAATTTATTTTAAAATATGAAGCCACTCCCATATGCAAAACGTTTAAACAAATGGAGAGATATTTATTATATAATATCTCTCTCTTTTCTTTCTGGAAGATATCCCAAAGTCAGAATTTAATTGAATTTGTTTTTTTCCCTATATTAAATAATTTTTTTAATTAAAAAACTACTTAACATATTTTACTGAATTTTTTTTTATATATTCTATGGGATAATGTGAATATTTCCTAAAAATTTCGAAGCAATTGGTGAATTTTAAATTTACTTAAAAAATGTTTGAAAAATTAGGTCCCATAGGGTTCAATGTATTTCATTTTTTCAACCCGGGTTCAATAAAAAACTAATTGGGTGATATTATTTATTTATATTCCCATAGGTCCTACAGACCGTCTGAACAACATACTAAAATTTCATTTTGATAAACTCATTTTTACGGCAGTTATCGTGCTAAAGGACAGACAGACAGACAGACAGACAGACAGACAGACAGAATGAACAAAGTCATAAACACTTTTCAACTTTGTTGTAAAGTGTTAATAAAAAACTAGGTATGCTCAAATATATCCATTAAATGCTTGTTTTATACATAATTTTTAACGAAGAAAAGAGTAAGACTAACCTCATTACACTAAGTCTATTCGTTCTGGAGATATTTCAGTTTTTTCGTATTTTTTCCATCCCCACCTTCCAGTTACCAAATGAGAACAAGAATTGAATTAAAAGTGAATTAAATTTAATTAAAATACAGAGAACGTGGATATAAGTCTGCAGGGAAAGTCATGTGCTGCCCACATCAGATTTTTACTTTCCCTACAATACAATGTAATGTATAGGGAAAGTATTGGAATCATACCAAAAATCATAACTAACTTCTAGAATACAAAAAAATATTTGTAGCGTGAGGTGTATGTGTGTGTGTCTTTGTGCCTGTCTGCCTGTGTGTCTGTCTCTCTGTGTGTATGTCTGCGTGCTTGTCTGCGTGCTTGTCTGTGTCCCTGTGTGTTTGTCTGTGTAATGAATGTATCCACTCTAACTCAAAAACTAATAAACCGCATTTCATAAAATTTAGTAGGTAGGTCAAATGTGGGTGATCCTGACTATGATTAGTTTTTGATATGATTCGGGATAAAAGAACCCGCTTTTTTGCGAAGTGGTCGGCAAAAATTGCCTGTATTCACTCTAGCTGATAAACTAATATATCAAATTTTACAAAATTTGGTGGATAAATTTGGTGGTCACTTGTGAGTAACTCTGGTGCTGGTTAGATTTTGGGTACAATTCGGAGAGAAATAACCTGCCCTTTGTTTTTAAAATGGCACGCAAACATAGTCAAAATCTGAAATAAAAAGCCAGGTGTTCTCTATATCAATTAAATTCGTGTTTTATATGTAATTGTTAACGATAAAAAGAATAAGACCTACCCTATTACACTAGAACTAGCCATTCGCGAGATATTTTAGTATTTTCGCATTTTCTCTAAGCCACCTTTGAAAATAAGCCCAGTTACTAAATGAGAACGAAAATTGAATTAAATGTGAATTAAAGTGAATTAAAATAATTCTATTAAAATAATTCGATTAAATTGAATTAAAATATTTTAAAGTACTCAAAGCTTATAGATCTGTCGAAAACTCGAGTTGCGATTTTAGGTATGATTCCAATACTTTCCCAATACATTACCATGTATTGCAGGGAAAGTAAAATTTACGGCATTTCATTATGAAAATTCAAAACTAAATTCCAGGTGCTTTAATTAGTTTTCCATAATATTACATTTTATTAATCTGTAATCACAATTCGATAAAGTATTGAGCGGCTTGCATATGGATATGGACTATAATCATTATTACCCGTAATCAACACTTTTGTATTCTCGCATACATCAGCATCAAATCACACGTAATAAAGTCTATTTTTATTTTTTCTTTCCTTTTTTGAAACATGAATACAAGCGAAACCCAAATGTCATCACATAAAGGTATATTGGCACAGTTCTGGCCAAAGCTGTTCATGGCAGGTATTTGATATAACTGCATCATCGCTCCCTATCTCACCCGTTTCATGATCATTTCCCAAAATGATAATTACACCCTCGGAATTCATGCTGGGCAGATAATGACATTAGCGTGTGTATATTAGGACACGGATAGATTAGGAACGATAGGCAGAGGTAAAATATAGAAAAATACGTCTAAGTGAGTAAAAGTTCCGAAAAAGTGAGTAAAAGTTCGGGTAAGTTTTTTTGTTATGGGCAGAATTTTGGAGTTCATCAATCGATTTTCATAGATTTGATAATATTTTCTATATATTATAAGAGTTTGGGAAGTTTCACTTAATATCTAAGTGAGGCAAAACTAATAATAAGTATCAGCTATAATTTAGATATATTTGCCCCAAAAATATTCTTTAAGTATACTTTTATTTTCTGACATTATTGTATAAAGAAAGTATTGTTTATTAGAAAATCCAAGAATTTTTGAATTCAAGATTTTATGGAATAAGTACGTTTCAGAATTTTCTGAACCTATTTCGAAGACTATCAGAATGAATTGACTTCCTTTCACCTACTTTTCCACCCACCTTTAGGATTTCAAAAATTGAAAAAACAATGCTTTTGCGACTATTTTATTCAGTGAAGATGATTCTACCGACTGAACTACTGAAACGATTCTAACTATTGCTGGATCATTTTGTGTATTCTGGGGGGAGGCATATACTTTTATTTTAAAATTTGAAGGTATTTTTGTTTTAGAATTTCAACAATTGAAAAAACCTGAATAAATGGTGATCGCCTGTTAAGTAAAAATTTCCCATGTATCTACTATATCATTGTTGAGTGATCATTTGATGAATATTGTTACAAAATACATTGGGAGTTCAAAAGCATGGTGAAAAATACCACTGACATTCAATTTTAAAGTTGCTAAATTTACCACTACGGTCTCTGAAATTATGTTCGTTAACTGCGCATTATCAATTTTCTTACAATCAAAGTTACTACCTCGGCATTAAATAACACGCAGTTCAGAAGTTACCGGAGGTATAGAAACTTTACCAAGAACCTTGTACAAAATGATATATCATTTAAAATTAACTACTTTTTGATAAACTTGAACCATGTTTTTCCTTAATCTCATTGAAATAATCGGACTAAATTATTTGAATCACTCACTTTTTCCTAGATATATTTCAAGGTTATAAATCTTTTCGCATCTGGAAATGGCATCAGTCCATTGCAGGGAATGAAATAATGATGTAGGGATCAAATGTGATATATTATTACAGAAAACATTGTTGCCAAACATTTTTCTTTCCTATAGAGATTACTATATCCGCCTGTTGGGAAATAAAGTAATCAATTTATTGCATTCAACAAGTATCGTTTTTGATATTGATGTTATCGAACAAGAAGAACCTTGCAACATAATTGCTATCTTTAAATCCGGTCTGGAATTTAGATGATCTGTTGAAGTGTTGCCTTGTGTTTTAATTAGATTGAAATGTGACAAATATAAAATAACCCCTACTTTAAATGATAGATTTTGTTAAAGTTCAGTTAAAATTTATATTATTGTTGCATTGATAATATAGTAATTGGACGATTGAAAATTATGCTCCACTTTTATCATTTGACGATAATATGATTCTATAATTTTATCCTGCGGATTGAAGATCTATTTCGGTTTGACAACGTAAACATAATATCTCAAAATTTATATTTAATTAAGTATGTATAATCGTTTACCCAATATTTTAAATTTCATAAATATACAAACAAAGCAAAAATTACTTCTATATGATTTTCAATTAATTGCAAATTTTATATGAAATAAATATTTGTTGTTATTATTCTAATTATCATCCATGACATTTTGTGATTATAAGTAAACTTATGATATATAATTATTTTAAGTTTATTGTTTCATAATATGTTAGTTTCATTTTCTTTCATTAATCGTAACTGTAAAACTCTCGTTTGATTTCAAACAAAATATAATTTTATTATGAAAAAAAAATATAGAAAAATGAAAGTATGTAAAAAATATGATGAAGAATAGAATTGTGTATCAAAACTAAATGTATAATTATTTTCCTAAAAAGTGCTAGAAACATATTCATATTAAAATGAGGAAAATCTGTGTTAAAAAATTAGATAAAAAGGGTCTTGAAATTATCATAAACATAAACAATACAATTAAATGCACATAAAACCCTTACCTGAATATGTAATTAATGTGTACTATATAAAATTGCATCATATAAGTTTTAATCGATTATTTTTATTATATATAATATAGGGTATTTATATTAAATACTGCAACATGAAATGCTATTTAAAGTTAATTCTAACTGCACATTACTATTTATTCTAATACTTTATATTTATATAAACATAGTGCAAGAAATCAAAATTACCTTTATGCAATAGTACGAGTAATGATTTTGAAGCTAAGCCTTTTGAAATAATCCAAAACTTTCTCGAAAATCTTACAGGAAACGTGTGTTAATGACTAATGTGTGCATCATTATGCTACATATGACTAAATATTTCTGATACATTAATTAGTATCTAGAATAATCTGTAAGAACGTATGTCTTCTTACTCCAAAACTTTTAATACTTACCCTCTTTACATATGATATGCATATTAAGCAATGGTATATAATACTTAAGAGATTTGCATTTCATGCTCCATTAATTACGAAATACGTGTCTTACTCAAGTAAACCCACTCTCGAAAATGTGCTGGTAAAAGTTTTGTATTAGTTGTTTTAAGGGCATTTGTGATAGGAATTTCCAATCGTCTAAAACATTTTGTGCAGTATGTTGCAGATCACTAACGGTTTAATTTTGAAACTGTAAATATGGGCTATGAGTTATTATCTTTATGGATATTGAAATGTAAAATTTGCATAATTGTAAGAGTTTTAAGGCATGAAATACTTTTAAATTTTGATGATTTTATTTCGAGGGAAAAATTAATTAATACATTTAAGTCAAAGAATCTGTTTTAAAAATGCGTAAATGTGAAATATTTATTTTGAAACATTTCCATGTTTTATAATCAGAAATAAATGTCAATTTTCGTACGTTCTACTCTACAGTGAAGTATCATATACTCTCGTATGTGTAGAAAACAACTTTTGGAGCAATTAGGAATAAATATTTAAGCTGCTTCATCTAAAAAACAATTTAGTCTTTAGTCGATATGTTATTTCGTTCAGTAGTACCAGGCCCCCAATAAGATGATAACCGCATTATCTTAAAAACGTTTATACTGAGAAAAACCAAATGTGACTAATGTCGCAAGAAAATGCACATTTACTACAACATGGAAATTTGTGCCGTACTTTTTACTTGAGCCATGTGCAATTTTATTAATTTCGAAATATATCTGAAATTTCTTTCAAATGTTGACAATTATATACAAGTTTAAACAATGCCGATATTGTTTTAATGTTGCTTTTCATTGCGTATTATGCCATACGCATTTGCCTGAGAGGTTATGTAGCCATATTTTATTTAAAACTGCTCAACTGCTACTATATTAATGTGAGACAAATATCTCGAGTTCCCATATCGTCCGCGAAGCGTAGCACATTGGCGTTTTTCATTTTATTGTAATAGTTTCAAAATTCCCCAATTTAATGATACTAGATATGAAACAAATATGTTATATTACATATCTGTACTGCCGAAGAGTTATAAACGTCAAACGCAAATTATAAGAGGAATACTGGAAAACATTATGTTTTCGTTATTCACATGGTCGCTAGGATGTTAAACAGAACGTGTAAAAGAGACTTGCTGCCCTAACCGGGAATCGAACCTTGTATCTCCGAACTGGCAAACTGGCCCTCTGCTGCTGAGCTATGGGACGAAAGTGCCAGCTCTTATCGTCGAAGTGGACTCTGCATTCTCCACCCGCTAATGTCAGATTGGCGGGCAACTGAAAATCGGACTGACCACCTCCTGCTACTTTTACCTCAGGTTAGCCTCCTGCTAATAATACTTTTACCCAAGTTAGTATCCTGCGTTTGTCGTTATCCTCTCAATTTAAAATCAGTGCTTATTCCTCCAGAGTCCCCTGAATCCGTACTAATGGCACTGGGGTCACTTTCAGACCTCCAACATATATTGTGTTCCCTCCATATTTTCTTAAAAAGAAAAAGCTGTGTAACCCTTTTTATTTGTATTTTTTCTAATTTTCTTTTCTAAATTTTATTATAAATTTCTGTTTTTGTTTTTCATGTGCCTATTTTTTTATTTCCTTTTCATATATTTTCTTTTCATATATTTTCTAAATTTTGCTTTTAAAATGTTATTATTTTCTTTAATATTAATCTATTTTTCATTATGTTATTATACCTCATATCTAAATTTTATTTTTCAATGATCTTTTTATCCATATTCGCAATAACCCTTTACCCATTTTTTTAAAATGGACGTACCTGTCCAGTTTAAATATAATGTAAAACTGTCTGTTTAATCACAATATTTTTCATCAATTGTTATCTTTTTAGACTTAAATAAATGTTCGTTTGGCGGGATGGTAGACCTTGGGTGCCTCCTGAGTGCAGGAGGTATCCTTTCCCGGCCGTGCAGCTATTTAGTCTAAACTCACTATGTGAGTCGTACTGTCTGGGGTCTTCAGACCTCCAACATCTTTGCACTAAACTACAGGATTGATTTGTTCATGCGTCATTGTAAAGCGCTTTACTGTCCCGACCGGGAATCGAACCCTGAATCTCCGAACTGGCCAGTCGACGCTCTACCGTTGAGCTACTGGGACGAAATTGCAAGCTCTTTTCGTCGAAGTTTACTCTGCAAAAGTTAGTTGAAAATTTGCAGTCTCCTAAAAAGAGCACTTCTTTTGCAGATTATATGTCTTAAATAGGATTATACACTTAACATCTTTTAATTCTAAAAAAATTGATACCAACATCTTCCGATTATGTATTTGTCCCAACAGGTTATTTTTTTCCAAAAATATGTATGTGAATCTGTTGTGTCAATGCTTTTCTGTTGTACGGAATTATTTTACTTTCCCTAGAATACATGCTAATGTGTAATAAAAGTATTGGAATCTTGTCGAAAATCGCTTCTCGAGTTTTTTGACCTATCTCTATGTACCTACTCTAGCACACGCAAAAAATATTTTTAGCGTTACGCCTGTGTGTGTATTTATCTGTCTGTGCAATATATGTATGCACTCAAACTCAAAAACTAAATGACCAAATTTCATAAAAATTTATAGGTGTCACATGTGGGTGACCCTGATAGATTTTGGTACGGATCGTGAAAATACAACTTGCAATTTATTGCGGAATATACCTTAAAAATCGTCAAAATCTGAAATAAAAGATTACTCTTGTTCAAATATAAAGTTATTTTAAAAATAAAAATTTATAAATCTCTATACGTATATAATTAATTTTTAATGAAAGCATAATTTTATAACGTAATATAATAATAATATACAATGCAGTTAATTTTTAACACTTTACAACAAAGTTGAAAAGTGTTTATGACTTTGTTCATTCTGTCTGTCTGTCTGTCCGTTAGCACGATAACTGCCGTAAAAATGACTTAATCAAAATGAAATTTTAGTATGTTATTCAAACGGTCTGTAGTACCTATGGGAATATAAATGAATAATATCACCCAATTAGTTTTGGATTGAACCGGGGTTGAAAAAATGAAATACATTGAGCCCTATGGGACCTAATTTTTCAAACATTTTTTAAGCGGATTTAAAATTCATAAATTGCTTCGAAAATTTTAGGTAATGTTCAAATTGTTCCATAAAATATATAAAAAAAATTCAGCGAAATATATTCAGTAGTTCTTTAAATCAAAATTAAAATAATAATTACGCCTCTTATATGAAAAGATCACGTGACCATGATATGAAACGATCACATGACCCACTTCAAAAGGATATATGGCATCCATCTTGTTTCAAAATCGTGATTTTTTAAGTTCTTTTTAATTCATATTGAGTGTTGTATCCGTCCTAAAACTACTTTATTTTCGCTTAAATTCTGTGCATCTACATACCGAAACAACGCAAATACAATATATTTCAGTTTAAATGATTATCCAAATTTGATTATTTCTACAACTAAGCCTATTTTTCACTTATGTAAAATGTAAACAGCAAAATATATAGAATGAGTTGTATTAGAGTTGCTGTATCTTTTTAACACAAAATCATTTAGTCCATGGAGTCTGCATGGCTGATATGAATGAAATATTAATTGATTTTATAAAAAGAAGCACGATTTTTTTCGATGAAGTTTTAAGCATAGAGTTTAATTACTTGTGGCTCCATGGTCTTAATTTTTAAATAAAATAAATTATTATAGTATTGTGATAAATGAAATGAATGGGAGAAAGATATGAATGAAATTATGTTTTTATATAGAGATCCAGGCGTGTTATTTTTTCTATGACGTCATTTGAATTAATTTCAGTTGTTTTCGATGAAGTTTTTAAATATAATAAATTATCGTAGTATTATGATTGTTTTAAAAATATTACCGTGGAATGTATCGCATTTTAGAGATATTTAAACCAGGCAATTTTTATTTCAATGCCGTCATTTGAATGAAGTTCATTTTTTTCAATGAAGGTTTAAGTTTTCAATTATAATAAATTAATGTAGTATTGTGATAAGTTTTAAAATATTACCGAGGAATGTATTACATTTTCGACTTTTTAAAATAAAATTGCATTGAAGTTGGAAAGTGTTTCATAATCAATGCTTTAAGCATGATTGATCTTTCTTGTTAATACATCATTTAATACAACAGTGTAAATTATGGGAAGTGCGAAATTACTGTGATAGATTTTATGTACAAAAATACGTTAATTGTTTGTATTATATAAATACGTATGTTCAAAAATTAAAGAAACGTTATAAATTTTATTTTAATGATGTTACATTTTGCCAACTGTCTTATAGCGCTCCTAATAGAATATTTGGGTAAATAAATTTTTGAAGTTAAACATGTTTATGACACAATGTTACGGGGTAAATCATGAAAGAAATGCAACAGGCATGAAACGGAAGTATGTACGGAAAGTGCCGCCATATTGTTACGAATGTATAATCATTGTTATAATTTGAATTGCTGGATCACTTAACATTGGTGACAAACGGAGTACTTTGGTGAATTTGACAAAATATTGACAACGTGGTGGCTTTGGAAAGTTCTGAAAACGTTTTGAAGTTTGCAGATTGAATATGAACGACAAGAGTTATGTGCTTTTTTTCAAAACTTTTCACAGAGTGTATGCAAGCTCGATTATCATTCAGTTGGATTTTTGACTTAATGCGAGTAAATATACTTACGAAACTCAATACAAAACCCAATATTATGCAATTTTCTTGTGATTATGTCTTATAATCTGTATCATAAATCAGTTTTGGTAGAAAAATGTAAAAAATTAAATATTAGATGTTCATCACCTGTGGATTGACATCAGCGCTATACGAACGCATGCGCATTAGTCAGCGCCGACAGCACGCTCGGCTGTTAAGGTGACTGTAAACGCTGCATTCAAACGATTCATCGTCGATGATCTTGTCATTTATGATCCAATTGGGACAGTTTGAATTGCATTTCATTAATATATCAAAATTGCAAAACCTTCCCCAAGAAAAAAATTTCAAAATAGCAATAAACATTGAAATATTTCTCTAATTACCTCGTAACATCGTTGTGCACAGCACACATCAACCATATCCTATTCGAAATATAAGGAAGTGAGGAAAGGAGTGAGAAATGTTTAAAATGGAGGAGTGAGTGATGTTTCAAATCAATCTGTATCGAGTAACAACATAGTTTCTCCCAATTTTTTATCGTACTTCATGATAATTTATTAGTATATATTTCTTATAATTCAGCAGTAAGAATTCAAAAACTACCCTTAAGCACTCCAAGTGCAACAAAATACTTTTATAATTAAAGACGAGGAAAGGAGTGAGTGATGTGAGGCGAAAGGAGTGAGTGATGTTTAAAATCAATCTGTATCGAGTAACAACATAGTTACTCTCAATTTTTTTATCGTACTTCATGATAATTTAGTGGTATATATTTCTTATAATTCAGCAGTAAGAATTCAATAATTACCCTTAAGCACTCCAAGTGCAACAAAATACTTTTATAATTAAAGACGAGGAAAGGAGTGAGTGATGTGAGGCGAAAGGAGTGAGTGATGTTTAAAATCAATCTGTATCGAGTAACAACATAGTTACTCTCAATTTTTTTATCATACTTCATGATAATTTAGTAGTATATATTTCTTATAATTCAGCAGTAAGAATTCAATAATTACCCTTAAGCACTCCAAGTGCAACAAAATACTTTTATAATTAAAGACGAGGAAAGGAGTGAGTGATGTGAGGCGAAAGGAGTGAGTGATGTTTAAAATCAATCTGTATCGAGTAACAACATAGTTACTCTCAATTTTTTTATCGTACTTCATGATAATTTAGTAGTATATATTTCTTATAATTCAGCAGTAAGAATTCAATAATTACCCTTAAGCACTCCAAGTGCAACAAAATACTTTTATAATTAAAGACGAGGGAAGGAGTGAGTGATGTGAGGCGAAAGGAGTGAGTGATGTTTAAAATCAATCTGTATCGAGTAACAACATAGTTACTCTCAATTTTTTTATCGTACTTCATGATAATTTAGTAGTATATATTTCTTATAATTCAGCAGTAAGAATTCAATAATTACCCTTAAGCACTCCAAGTGCAACAAAATACTTTTATAATTAAAGACGAGGGAAGGAGTGAGTGATGTGAGGCGAAAGGAGTGAGTGATGTTTAAAATCAATCTGTATCGAGTAACAACATAGTTACTCTCAATTTTTTTATCGTACTTCATGATAATTTAGTAGTATATATTTCTTATAATTCAGCAGTGGGAATTCAATAATTACCCTTAAGCACTCCAAGTGCAACAAAATACTTTTATAATTAAAGACGTCTTAATTAACTCAATTATTTCTTTTAATAATAAAATATAGATAATGCGTGGTAAACATTATATGCTTTTCTGGATATCTAGTGTTTCACCACTAGTGTTATGTTTATGATTTGGCCTGAATTATTTATGTACATGGCTTTGGAAATGAATTGAATTGGATTATTTTGCTTGAAATTATTTGCGATATATGTTAATTCTGGTATCGATTTATCCAACTTGCCCTATGCAAATTTGAATTCACGATTTATGTTTGTATAGAAGCTTATGTCTGTCCATTCCTTATTATTGCCACTGATGATGTCCATATTATTGCCACTGATGATGTCCATATTATTGCCACGGATGATGTCCACATAATTGCACCTACGTTGTCCGAAAGCGACCTTTTGAAAAACGTTCCATGTACGTCATGATAGTGGATAGGTAAAGACGGTTTACACTATTTGTAGTCTTTACTGAAAATATTAAAATATAGATAATTAAGAATACCCCCATTAAAATAACTTTTATAATTTTAAATGCTAACCTCAAAAACCATATTCACACAGATGTTTCAAATAGTTTTCTTTTATTTTTAAATTTCCGGCATTTGATTACCTTATCATTCGTCCATTTTTAACAGCCGGATCGTAAACCATTATCACCGCATTGTGTCACTTAACGTGCCATGGAGCACCAAGTCGAGAGGATCACATTACACTCTAAAAGGTCACCACAACATCCATGCCCTTCGGTGGTATTCGAACTCACAACTCGACAGTCCGGAGAGCACGAGGAAATGCTTGACTAATACCACTCAGCTATATTGCATGTTTTAGCATTATAACCAGCATGTTTTAAAGCTTTCAGTATAAATACAAATAAATAAATAATGTTCATGAGAAAGACAATATTTCATTATTTTCTAGTGATATTAACTATAACAAATATGTAGCTGTTTCTTCATAATTGTTTTTGATATCTGTAAAAGAGTAATGAAATAAGGGAGAATATCGAAAAATGACGAAATAAATAATTAATATAAAAAGCAACATAAAAGTACATAAATGAATAAGTACATAAATAAATTAATAAGAACAAAAAATAAGTGCAAATTAAAATGCATAACATAATAACATTAAAAAAAATCTGATGTGGGCAACACATGACTTTCCTTTTATTATGTAATGAATTTACTACTTTCACAGTAAAAAAATAGGTTTTTCTTATAGTAGATATTAATATTCTTTCCAAGATATTGAATTATCGACAATTAATCGTCATTTTCATTGATTTAGAGTCATTTTTCTATATTTGGCGAGATTTTCGATTATTTGACAACATTTCAAAAAGTCGCCAAAATCTCGCCAAGTGTTATGGACGTAGAAATAAGTTATTTTTACAGCAAATAAATGCCTATTGGCGTTCAAATACAAAAGTATTACTTAAAGTATCTTTTTTCATGAATGGAACGAGTTAGATCACGAGAATGATGTCACCCAATTTATCGCATGGTATTACATATAAAAAGTGAACATGGTTCTCAATAGGAAATATTTTTTTTATTTTATATGACTTTTTGATAATTTTTGAAAAATGAACAATATCTCGAGAACGGTTCATGTTAGCGTTCTAAAATGTAGGTCAATCTTTTTCTAATAAAAAATTACGTAAAAAATGTCTATTTGCGTAACTTTATTAGCGGTTTTGATTTTTGGACGATTTTTTCAAACACACACACACACACACACACACACACACACACGCATACTTTCACACACACACACAGACATAACTTCAAAAATGTTTGATTCGTTGTCAGGGATGCTTGAAACGTGCTCTCCCGTCAAAAACTCGAATTCGAATTTTCGACCCCGTCACAATACTTTCCTTACACATTATGTATATAAGGAAAGTAATAAATAATTGCATAGCTAAATAAAAAATAAATAAATACACAAATAAATAAATAAATATATAAAATATATGAAAATACATAAACAAATAAATAAATAATATGCATGCATACATACATAGTAGTGGCGATATAAGTAATGTTTAATACAGCATGTATCTGAAGCATTTGTTAGCAACAGTTAATCTCAGAACTGCAAATCCTTGTAGTAAGATTCATTTTAAGAGGATATCAATCTTCCGTCAATATTATTATGTTAAATCCTTAATCGTTATCGCAATAAAAAAATCGGGAAAAAGCTGAATCTACTATACCAATGTTTCCAATAGTGGGGTAAATGTACCTTTGGGGGAACATGAAACAATTTATGGGAAACTTGACAATTTTGTATTATTTATTATATTATTAAGACAATAATACTTATAATTACATGAATTTATTTATTTTTATTAAATTCATATATCAACTAGTACGCGTATACGCCGTTTCCAGGAATTTAAGATTAAAACCTCTGAATCAGCGCCCGCTACGTAAAAAATATTATAACACCCTCAAGTAATAAACAAGAAAGATCAATCATGCTTAAAGCATTGATTATGAAACACTTTCCAACTTCAATGCAATTTTATTTTAAAAAGTCGAAAATGCAATACATTCCTCGGTAATATTTTAAAACTTATCACGATACTACATTGATTTATTATATTTGAAAACTTAAACCTTCATTGAAAAAAATGAACTTCATTCAAAAGACGGCATTGAAATATAAATTGCGTGGTTTAAATATCTCTAAAATGCAATACATTCCACGGTAATAATCTTAGAATTATCATAATACTACGATAATTTATTATATTTGAAAACTTCATCGAAAACAACTGAAATTAATTCAAATGACGTCATAGAAAAAATAACACGCCTGGATCTCTCTATAAAAGCAGGATTTCATTCATAACTTTCTCCATTTCATTCATCACAATACTATAATAATTTATTTTATTTAAAAATTAAGACCATGGAGCTGCAATGCATAAACTTTATGCTTAAAACTTCATCGAAAAATATCGTCCTTCTGTTTATAAAATCAATTAATATTTCATTCATATCAGCCATGCAGACTCCATGGACTGAATTATTTTGTGTTAAAGAAATACAGTAATTCTAATACAACTCATTCTACATATTTTGCTGTTTACATTTTACATAGGTGAAAAATAGGCTTAATTGTAGAAATAATCAAATTTGAATGAGAATTTAAACTCAAATATATTGTCATTGTGTTGTTTTAGTATGTAGATGCACAGAATTTAAGCAGAAATAAAGTAGTTTTAGGATGGATATAACACTCAATATGAATTAAAAAGAACTTTAAAAAATCACGAATTTGAAACAAGATGGATGCCATATCTCATTTTGAAGTGGGTCATGTGATCGTTTCATATCATGGTCACGTGATCGTTTCATATAAGATGTGTAATTATTATTTTAATTTTTATTTAAAAAACTACTGAATATATTTAGCTGAATTTTTTTTTATATATTTTATGGAACAATTTGACTATTACCTAAAATTTTCGAAGCAATTTGTGAATTTTAAATCAACTTAAAAAATGTTAGAAAAATTAGGTCCCATAGGGCTCAATGTATTCCTTTGACAATAAGTCCAGCTATCAAATGAGAACCAAATTTAAGTTTAACGTGTAAATTCAATGTCATTTCAAATACTTATGTTGTAGAGATAAACTCAAATTATCATTGAATAAATAAAGAGAACGAATATGAGTCTGCAGGGAAAGACATGTGCTGTCCACATCAGAATTTTTAACAATATTACACCAATGATTTATAGAAGTGAACGGGGATTATTTTCAGGCCATTTCGAAAAAAAATGTATGATCTATATTTAAAGATCCATCAAATTTTTGTCAAATAAAATGTTCAACAAATTTAAGCTGTGTACCAAATTTTAACTCTCTAGGACGTAGGAAAGTGCATTTAAAATGCCATCAATTAAATTTATCATGAAGAGTTATATAAAATTTAAAAAAAATGAAAAATTGTTATCTACCAAATTCATTTTAAAGTATGAAGCCACTCCCATATGCAAAACGTTTAAACAAATGGAGAGATATTTATTATATCATATCTCTCTCTTTTCTTTCTGGAAGATATCCCAAAGTCAGAATTTAATTGAATTTGTTTTTTTCCCTATATTAAATAATTTTTTTAATTAAAAAACTACTTAACATATTTTACTGAATTTTTTTTTATATATTCTATGGGATAATGTGAATATTTCCTAAAAATTTCGAAGCAATTCGTGAATTTTAAATTTACTTAAAAAATGTTTGAAAAATTAGGTCCCGTAGGGTTCAATGTATTTCATTTTTTCAACCCGGGTTCAATCCAAAACTAATTGTGTGATATTATTCATTTATATTCCCATAGGTCCTACAGACCGTCTGAACAACATACTAAAATTTCATTTTGATTAAGTCATTTTTACGGCAGTTATCGTGCTAACGGACAGACAGACAGACAGACAGACAGACAGACAGACAGAATGAACAAAGTCATAAACACTTTTCAACTTTGTTGTAAAGTGTTAAAAAAGCTCACCTGCAACCATATTTTATTCATCTTTAAAAATCTGCGTTAAAAATGTACCGAATTTGTGTTTTTAATTTTCGATTACAAACTCAAGATTTCTGCACATTTAGCTTTGACTTAAAATGAGCAATTTACAAGGTGAAAAGAGTAAATACGGCTTCGAAATTGTGTAGATTTTGCCAATCTGGAGACTTTTTAATTGATTCATTGTAAACAGCCCAAATCGCTCTGGAATAAGTGACATATACGTATATAATAGTTATATAGAAACGTGATTTGACAGCAATTATATGATTAATAAAATAATATATAAAATGTTAATAAAAGAATACTGGTGTACAATTCGAGGTTAAAGAACTGTATAATTAATACAACCTTCCACTATTACGTACGCCAATAAAATTATACCTAAAACGAGGTACGCGATTGCTGTACGTCTTGGAACAATAGCATAAAGTAAAACCCACCGTTTTATAAACACCATTTGTGCATCCAGTAAGTTACATGAAGCATAAGTATCATATTTAATTTATTTAATTTCCTAACTTTCTAGTACATGACATAATTGAATCAACTTGTATCAAACACTTTCATGAACGTTTCATCGCAAATCATAGTTTGCGTCGTAGTTAATTAAAATTTATAAACTTCACTAACTTTCGCCCTTTGACGTTCAATGCATTGTTTGAGAGTGTCTTTATTAGCTCTAATTATAATAAAATTTATGAGTTAAAATTGAAAGTGATATGTTATGTTACCGTCAGTTTATATGGACATTTTTATGCACTTGCATCAAAAATCTAATTTTAAAAGATTGATGAGGGCTAGTGAAGAATATATAGAAAATATTAGATTGTAATATTCCACACGACTTTCTCTATACATATTCCATGTATTCTGGATGTATTTGTATAATCAATATAAAAATACAGCAGCATATATTTTTAATGATTTTTGGCAAGACCAAAGTAAATGCAAATCTATTAAAATCTCACGCGCGCTGAGTTGCGCAGCAACAAGTGACTTAAAATTGACAAGTAGGGATATGGACTTGTCTCTCGATATTACTTTCGGCACTTGCCTTGTTACTTGGACGACCATATCTTTGCATGCTTTTCCAAGCGTAGGCTACTTTTTGTTTACTTTACGAACGGATCACCACGTACTGGACTTGAGTGTTTTAATAAACCGTTTAAATATAGATTACCATTTATGGACAGTTAATTAGTTAAATCACCTTAAATAAATATTGGATAAACTATATAGTATTGGCTAATCGATATTTGTAAACTATGTAGTATTGGCTATATCGTGACTGCTAATATTGAATACTATTGTCTCGATGTTTTGTGTTCTGGTATCTACCATCATTGGATATATTCCACAATAAAATATTGGACCAATTTCGGCTTGTTGAGACCCAAACCGTCCGACCTACCAGAAAGGTGTAAGGTAACTGTTTGGACGGCCGGGAAGTGAAATCCAATTTAGACCGGAATCCAGTGGGGAAGGCATCCACAGTCACAATGTATTGAGAAAAAGTTAAAAACATATATTTTCTTGAAACATTACTAAAGAATAACATTGATCAATAATATTTTGAAATGCTTGTGATATCAAAAATATCATGTAAAGCTAATATAAACTATTCAAAAATCTAAAAAATGTATTTTTGTAATTGCATCACTGGTATAAATGATCCGTTTGTATACACATCATTTATTTTTAACCCTCTGTAGACAAATAGTAATAAACACGTTATTTTATGTTATGTTAAAGAATGAAAAAGAAAGCAGAAATAATAACAATGCATTACTAATATTAAATATTCAAGTTGCATTTCTTGCGGTTCTAAAAAGAACTAGGGTTTTCACATGCTTTTCCGTAGGAAAATGTAAATACCACTCTTTACATTTAGTGCTTTAACGTTTTGTTTACATGATTTAGACATACTGCTTTTTGGAAAAAGAAAATGAATTATTATTCAGTTTCTTTCCCTAAGGAAATTAACTTTCAAATTTCTAAATGCAGTACATATTTTCTAAATTTTATTGCAAATTATTACACATCCTGTAAGAACCGGCCACACAGAAAGCTACCATTAGCCTATGGGTTGGTCGTGTGGTCTGGGTTTTCTACATCCTGTAAGAAGCTGGATCTTGTGACAGTACCCGGAATTTTAATAGATTACTTTTTAGGAATTGTAATAAGGTGTAGATCTTAACTCCAGTATTTTGATCGAAATTTATTAGACAAAATAATCCTTGAACTGAATAAATTTATTTCTGATAATTCTGATAGTGCGAGAAGCTCAATTAAAATGAACTTTTTGCCTTAAGAAAGGGAATATATTCGCCTACATACTGTTTGATATTAAATCATTTTGAAAGAAGATACACTCCCTGACACAGAAAATGCAACGCCATGAAAGAGCGGATAGAGTGTGTTGATAAAGGTCACACACGCAGAGGTGGCATATATAAATAAGTTATGTTAATTCCAGAATGATAACATAATACAGTCATGGTATAGTCATGGACGGTAGACAGTAAGACCACCTCTTGCGGTGATACAAGCTGCAGCCTTTCGAGGAACAGATGCACGAACGGATAGTTTCCTGAGGGATGGGTGACCATACGCCTTTAACCCTCCTCCACAGGTCGTCCTATGTTTTAGGCGGGAGCAGGGCAGTCAAACTACGGTCAATAACGTCCTATACATGCTAAATGGGTGAGGGATTTGCAGACAGCGGAGGCCAAGAAGCACCTGGATACCATACAAGGTTTGTCTACTGATGGTTTCCCTTGTGCGGCTGTGAGTTATCTTGCTGGAAAACAATCATCGAAAGTAGGGCAGTGCAATAGGCGGCAACACCTCATCCCCATATCATCGTGCCGTCATTGTGCCTTTGATACGAATCAGAGGTAACCGACTATCGAAGCCAATGGCACCATGATCCAGCAGTCACAGCAGGATTGGGTCTGTTTCCACTTCGTCTCTAGACTCTCGCACGGCTACTGTGCTCGGAAAACGGGTTTCTGTAGGCGGAAGACAGTAACAACTGTTGGCTCATCTGACGTTTTCATCCCTTTTACCCCGCGCTCTAACCACGTGACCTGCTTGTGTTTCATATCATTTGCATACATAGGCCAGCTGCGTGTGTCTCGCAATTTGCATAATTATACGGCCAAAGCTTCATGGTGTTGCATTTTCTATGTCGGGTAGTGTATATTATAGTACTTTGTTAAATAACTTCGAATGTGACTCATCTTTTTTATACTGAAATCGATTTTTAAGTAGCTTACGATTTTTTTTTCTTGCAAATTTTTCAAGTAAATATTTGAAAAATCTGAGTTGCAATTCGCAAAGATCAAAATTAAAAGCTATTTACCTTGCATTTTAAAAGAAACGTGTCTCTGAACTCTGTCTAAAGACGTTGAAAAATCTGGCGATTGCTACAAAGTTTGAAAATGCATTCATTTGGGGATTAAATTGCCCACCCTCAGAGGGGGCTAATGACGTCACAAACACAAAAATTGCGTCTACTTTTCACTTCAATGATTGAAATTGTTAAGCTTCGTGATCATTGCTTCATAAATAATCCCTTTTATGCATAATTATGCCACATTTGTGCTTTATTGCCATGTTAAGTAAATATAAAATTTCGAATAAATATCGAAGTTATTGTTTGAATATCACAAAAGTTCTATCTAATTACATATTTTTCATTAACAAAACTGGATATACAGTTTAGTGGAAACCCATTAACATTGTGAGATCTATTGTGTGCACAAGAAATTGACCATACACAGACAACACGCCAAAATCCGTCAAAACACTTTTAGGAGGCCCTAAAATATATATTGGTATCAAAATCTCGAAATCGTGAAAACAATAATTTATATTCAATAGTATGAGGAAGTAAAATTTGAATATAATTACGTTTAACTGATACTTTAATATAAAACTCACTGAAAATAATTCGCGTTCACGCATATTCTTATATTAACCTTTTTCTTACGGGTGGGACAGAGTCAGTCCATCCCAAACGAAGAACCTCTCAAAAAGACAGGTATTTGACATACCCTATCCCAAACAGTTCTATCCCCTTTTGCAGACATTGGCCTGCATCCCCTCTTTGCGGACATTGGCGTCTCTGGACGTCAATGTCTGCAAAATGGGATCGAACTGTTTGGGATAGGGTATGTCAAATACCTGTCTTTTTGAGAGGTTCTTCGTTTGGGATGGTCGCTGTCCAACTCGTAAGCAAACGGGTAAAATATTCGTGAAATGTTTTAATTAAATATTTCGTAAATTCTTTGGCCTCAAAATTCAAAACTATTACAGAAATCATTCTTTTGTGAATGGAAGGTACTAGATCCACGATAATGATGTTAACATATTTGTCGCTTATTATTCTATTTGATAATTGAACATATTGTGTGACATTTACTACTATTTTAACCTTACGTAATTGTTGATAAATATGTTTGAAAATCATGAACTATCTCGAGAACGGCTCATGCCAGAATTTTAAAGTTTATATCATACATTTTCTAACGGAATGTTAATATGAAATCATTGTTTATTATAATTATAAAAGTCTGTCGTTTTTTAATTAGTTTTACAACATTCGTTCGAAATTGGTGGGTAATGGTATTTTGAATATTTGATTGTGTTTAAAATTAATAGGTATCCACAATGTTCTGATTATAAAAAATGTACAAATTATTTTCGAATCACTTCATTTTTTCGTGAGATATCACGTCCGCAGATTCATGGATACATACACTAACATAAATGTGCACACACTAATGGAAATACACACACACTAACACCAGCCAACGACCGTACCGTGCTGAAAACACCGGTTCTCGTTAGATCACCGAAGTCAGGCAGCATCGGGCGCGGTTAGTACTTGGGTGGGTGACCACCTGGGAACACCGCGTGTTGTTGGCTCTTTTCGGGCGCGGCAGCCCAGTGGTTAGCGCGCGATTCTCGCCGCTGCCTGAACTGCCGCCGTGTTCATGCGGAGTACGATCACGTTAAACATGTGGGTCCGTAAGTCCTTCCGAGAGGTTGGTGGTAGGGGAAGGAGGGTACGGTCCCTGTGGATGCCTCCCCCACTGGGTTCCGGTCTAAATTGGGTGGCACTTCCCGGCCGTCCAAACAGTTACCTTACACCTTTCTGGTAGGTCGGACGGTCTGGGTCTCAACAACAACAACAACAACAACACACACTAACACCGTTCCCGGCCTCTCAAGTTTCTGTTCATGCCTTAGGGCGAGTCGAGTGGTCTGGGTTTTCGACACACACTAACAGAGGGGCGCGGTAGCCCAATAGTTAGTACTCGGGAATTGCACTCGGTAGGCCCAGGTTCGATTCCCGCCTCTGCCAAAACTGCCGCTGTGTTCACGTGGAGTACGATCACGTTAAACATGTGGGTCCGTAAGACCTTCCGAGAGGTTAGTGGTAGGGGACGGAGGGTACAGCCCCTGTGGATGTCTCCTCCACTGGGTTCCGGTTTAAATTGGGTGGCACTTCCCGACCATCCAAACAGTTACCTTACACTTTTCTGGTTATGTTGGACGGTCTGAGTCTAAAGAACAACACACACTAACTGAAATTCATACCCATTAAATAAACACACACTAATATAAATACACGTCCACTAACGTAAGTACATACACTAACACATACTAACATAAATAAAGTCACCCTAACATACACATAGGCAATCATACACGCACCCACAGATATCACCCCCAAAAACATTTGATTTGAAGTCAAGAATTCTTAAAATGTGTTCTTCAACTTTTCTACCCCGCCACAATAATTCTCCTATACATTACATTCCTTATGTATGAAAACTAATAAATCAGTTGTCAATTTTACCCAAAGAAAAATCAATATTCAATCTCTTAGTCTTAATATCGAACCCCGAAGAGGGACAAACATGCTTAAACTTTTATTTTTTCCTTTTCAGTTAAAAATATTTTTACATTAATATTCTGTGTTGCCGTTTTCTATCCTATTTATATCTCTGTAAGTGACATAAATTGCACTTCGGAATGAGGAATGAGATTGGTACTAAACCATCACAGAAATACCTCTCAAATACCCGCAACTCGTTTAAAGGATAAATGGCTTATGTCATGAGTTTATCATTTCATACGTGATCTTTTTTACGACTTACGCTTTATGAATGTGTAAGATTAACTGCAGTCAGACATTTTCCTCTCTAGCTTGAATGTGCGTTTTTAAGTTTATAATATTCTTTACTTTTAGATAAGCAAGTTATTTAAAACCTACTTATTTAAAAGTAAAGAATAAGTAAGTCAGTCAAATAAGTAAGTCATCTACTACTCAAACTGAATTTCATCCCATGATATGTCGTACGAACTGTGTGTAGGAAGTTATTCGGGCAGTATTTTCTTTTCTTTTGATATCAAAAAATTCAGAGAAAACATGTCAGCTTCTAATGCAAATGTAAACTATATTTGATTGTATTTACTACAGATTTTATTAAATAGTCTTATTTTATCATAGTGATTTTCGTTGAATTCCTTTATTTATTTAATTTAAATGTTCTAGTCCTTTTAAATATATCAGCATAATATGTTGTCTTGAAGTTATACAAGTGCCATTGGTCAAAAATGTATACGATTACCGTGTACGTATTTATGTCTCGCGGGCGAGAATGAAAATGAATATAACCTCAGAATATCGTTTTCTTATTAAACTTTATTTTGATGGGAAATTATTGGGTCAAATTTTGTCACCTTCTATTGTAAATGAAAGTAGTTACATTAAGTCAGAAAATATAGATTCATAATTTTAAACATAACAACATGATTTTTTTCGAATACATTTGATGTTCATGCATTGAGGTTTACGAATTACATTTTATATGGATTCGAAAATTGCAAATATGAATAAATAAAGCATATCAGCAATTTCAAAAAGGAAATCAAACATACTGCGTTATATATAATAAGCCCCGTTCTAAACAATAATATATTACATATTGGAGCAAATGTATCCTTTCTGATCACATGAAAAATAAATCCGTAGTATCAATATTTAAGTAGTTTCAATAGTAGTATCAATATTTAAACTTGTAACCTTATTTTTTCCCTCTAACGGTTCATCATTTTATTTTTGCCTCTTGGTTAAAAAAATTTTTACATTAATATTCCGTGTTGCCGTTTTCTATCCTATTTATATCTCTATAAGGGACATAAATTACGCTTCTGATTGATGAATGAGGTTTACAATCAGAAAAATATCTCTCAAATATCCACAATTCCCTACTTTTAGAGGATAAATCATTTATATCACGAGTTTATAATTTTCATACGTGATCTTCTGCTATACGACCTATGTGTTATGAATATATAAGAGGAATAACAGTCAGACATTTTCCCGCTAACTTAAATATGATTTATTTTTGTTGTTGATAACATACTTTACTTTTCGCAAATAAGAATAACATACTTTACTTTTCGCAAATAAGAATAACATACTTTATTTTTCGCAAATAAGAATAACATACTTTACTTTTCGCAAATAAGAATAACATACTTTACTTTTCGCAAATAAGATATAGTCGTCTGCTACTCAAACTGAATTTCATCGCATGTCATTTCGTACGAGCTGTGTGAAGCAGCTTATCTGTTTATTCCGTGGTGTTTTCTTTTCTTTTGTTATCAAAACTTTGAGAGAGGACATGTCAGCGTCTACTGCAACTGTAAACTGATTTTGACCAGAAGATTGTGTTTGCTAAACTTTATTAAAAATAGCAGTAACTATTTAGAGCTTTTCGTTGAATTCTTGTATTTATTTCATTTATATGCCCAGTTCTTCTACATATATCAGGTGTTAGCTTGAAGTTACATAAATGCTATCGCCCCAGTTTTTTTAAATTTATTAGGTGTTACCTAAATTTATCCAAGTGCTATAAAAAGTATACGAATATCGTGTACTAAATATGTCGTACTGGTCAAGAGTGTTACCAAATATAACATATGATTCAGAATACCAATTTCTTTTTAAACGTTACTTTGATAGAAAAATCATTGAAATAAAACTTGCTAGCTTTACTTTAACTGAAAGTAGTCAATTTTAATCAGAAAATCTAGATTCACAATTTTACTAAATAAAACAGAATTGATTATAAAAACGCCATACTTTTAATAAACTAAACTTGAATTTTCTTTGAATACATGTGATATTATATTAATGTTTACGGATTAAATTTTATGTGAATTCTAAAATGTCTTCTGATTTTACATAAAGCTGAATTGCAGTTTCAAATATGTAAACAATCGCACGGCATTCTTCTGAATAAACCCTATTGTAAAAAACACCATATTACACATTGGAGTGAATCTATCTTTTCTGATCACATCCAAAATAAATCATCTGTCACATTTTCCCAAAGTAACATCAATATTTAATCCCCTAACCTTAGTTTATCCCCTAAAGAGACAAACAAATGTAAACGGTCATTTTCTCCCTCTCGGTTCAAAATAATTTTACATTAATATTCCGTGTTACCGTTTTCTGCCCTATTTATATCTCTGTAAGTGACATAAATTGCACTCCTGAATGATGAATGAGTAGAGTAGCAAACCATCAAAAAAATACGTATCTCTCAAATACCCGCAGCTCCCCACTTTTGGAGGATAAATGGTTTATATCATGAGTTTGTCATTCCACATGTGAACTTCTCTATGAACTATGCTTTATGAATATAAAAGAGGAAAGACGCCAGATATTTTCCAACTGATTTAGATGCGTATTTTTATGTTGTTAATAAACTTTTCTTTTTTCAAATAAGGATGTTGTCTTATACTAAAACTAAGCTCTGCCATATGCTATTTCGTACGAGCCGTATGTAAATATCTATATGACATTTTGATAATTTTGGTTTAGTTTTCTTTTATTTTGTTCTCAAAACATTGAGGGAAAGCTTGCCATCTTATAATGTAACCGGAAACATATTTCGACCATATATCTCACAATATATATATATTTTAATTCGAATAAGTTTTAAACTATTTTAAAGAAGCGCGATTTTCCTAAAAAACCAATCTATCGTGATCAAAAATATTATCACGGAGTTTTGATCTTAACTCCATTTAAACGATCGTAGAACGAGTTTAGCCAGAATCCGTAGGTCAATTCCTTCATATTTAAAAATATTAATCATCGAAAGATGCATAAGTTATGCAATTTCATTTTTACTTTTTACGAATTGGCTAATTGAAGTTTCACACGATTCCAATTTTTGGCATGAATGCGATGTGATATTTTCGCATTCCAATTTATATTGTAATTAATCCATTTCGGAATTGTCTATGAATTTTTAAACAAATAGTCCATAAAATATACGATTTTCAAATTCAACCGCTGACCTGGAAAAGTGAGCGAGACTAATTCGTGTTTTCCGGTATTACAAATGGACCAACAGTCTTTGTAACAGATTTCACAAAAAATAGAAATACGTTATTTAAAGTCGTGGCGTCACTATATGTATTTTTTAATTGTTCGTTCTAAATTGGCGTATTTTAAGACGCCCATTGGCTTTGGAAACTGCTATGTAAGTTCTGGTGAGAATTTTAGCCAGAGGTTTGCATCTTAAATCCCGACTAAGACCCGGTATTCATTCTAGTGAGAACTAAATATGCAACTTCTTTAAATAAGGCGTCATCTTCATAGTGTTGCGAAAGTGTACTATTATCTCACTGGAGCCTTTTCTTTTGAGAACCAGGCGGAGAAAACACTCGAACAGGCATTCTTCTCATAACGTGAGCCTAGGGTTGTCACATGCCGAAGTTTGAAGAAGGTTTTCCAATTTTGACGATTTATAGCCATCTTGGCGACATTTGGTGACTTTAAGAAGATTTGAGAAACACCTCGAAATAACAAATATTTTACATGATATGGGAGATTTCCAGAAGTCCCTATAGTCCCTATGGTGAGTCAATAAAAGGGAGTTATCACTCAGTCAGGAAGCAGTTGTCGAGATACGAGCTACATTAAATTGTGACTTTCGTCAATATTTTGAGTATAGCACAGGTTGTAATATGGAATGATATTTGCTAAAGTTTTGAGAACAGTATCCATTATTTTGTGAAATTAGTGGAGCATTTAACGGCTGTTTAACAGTATATTGTTTCTGTTTCGCTGTGCTTATGAATAAACGCGTCAGTTTTCCAGAAATTTAGACCCATCCTGAGCGCACATCCACAATTCCAGACGATACGTCGCAACAATATTGATCTTTGTACCAAATCAAGTTTTTCAAAGAGCAATATCCATGCTGTATTTCTATATATTGTGATTCTAGCTATGTATTATGATTCTACATGACGAAGTAGAATGAATTCACACACAGTTTACCAATAGTGTCTTAACCAATGGGAATTTCTGAGTTCTCTGTCAAATTCGTACTATAGTCTTTTCAATATATCTTCCCAAATAATCACCATAACAAACTTATTCTACAACCCACTTCTACTACTCAACTCTACTTAATTCTACTACTCAATTCTACTTAATTCTACTATTCAATTCTACTTAATTCTATTACTCAATTTTACTATATCGTCCCAAATAATCAGCTTAACAAACTAATTCTACTACTCTAATTATGATACTCCATAACCGAAAAATAATCATTCCATTTTACATTCCCTACCAAAATTTTAGAATAATTATTAACTATTAAATATTTATATTAAAATACTACTAAACATCTATATGATGGCAATCAATTAAATATGTTTTAACGTATATATGCAAAAATGTCCATATCTTCCAGTAGTTTTTGTTATACAAAGTAATATTCAAAACGCAATTTTTGTTCGGCCTGTAGTGAATTTTCGACAGATTCTGATCAAATTACGGAAAATAAACAGACGTAAAATAGATAATACGTAATATTTTTGAAATTTTAGGCTTTATCCTCTGTGTTATTGGAATGAGTCAATTTTGTTATGCAATTTATAGATTTAAACTTGTATTTCTGTTAATATGTCTTTTATTATTGTATGCATTTTCTTTCGTAACATTGTTCTGGAAACCATGTACTTGTAGATCGTGGTACAGAAAATGCGCCAAAATGGAGGCGTTTTTTTTTTTTTGAAGTTCGCCAACGATTCGGTAAAGTACACAAGTACCATATTTGTTATATGTACTTCATACATATGAAAAAAACACGTAACGTGAAATTTTGATCTACAGATGTAATATTCCTTACATGACCCTTATAGACACATTTAAAATTGATAAAATTTCAATATTAATAATGGATTAAGTCATTCATTTTTGGATCATATAGACCATAAATTAACTGTAGCATTTTTAACAACACGAACATTAATCGCTAATCTCGTAACACTGGTTTTTATCCTTTTCCAGAAGCAAGCAAATGTAGATATTTTTCACTTTCGTACTTTTAATTTGTTTAAAGATGTTTTACATTGATATTATTTCTAGTTGGGTGTATTATTTGTGTTCTATACTGATGTTTTTTCACCGATTTTTTTTCACTAAGTGACATAAAATACATTCCTTAATGGTGCATGAGCTGAGTCTTAAACCATCGGAAAAAGATCACTCAAATTTCCTCTCTTCTCCATGTTTTATAAATGGGCAGTCTCAACAATTTACTTTTCCTTACTTGATCCGTCCTAAGAACGATGCATTATGAATGTGCAATTGATATAAAACGCTATTCACTAGGGATTATATAGATTAGATTTATAATCTTCCCAGAATGTTTTCTTCATAATTTTTCCACTTCATAATTAGGAATTATGTCACTTATTAAAAATAAATTGTGCCAAATATTGTTTCCAAATTCTACCTACCTGAGTTTATTCAGATTGTTATTCCGTCTTCTATTGTTATTTTTATATATTATGAAATCATTTGTGTGCGATTATATCTAATTTCAAATTTACCGAAAAAATTGAGTTTATACTTTTTTAGATTAATACATTATTGCTTGTAATTTATTATGAAATTTTAAAAGAATAATTTTTTTATAAACATGATCTTAATTTCATTCAGTGTTTATTTCTTTTAAAGAATTTTTTGATATTTTATAATTTTTAGAAGTATTTCTGTGACTCTCTTACCAATAATATGAATATAAAATAGAATTTGCATATGAAATAAAATTCGAAATCCCTCAAAAAATACTTCTGGCATAAGAATTATTTTTTTAAATCGAAGTAATAGTTTTAAAAATTACAAAAATTTATAATGAAGCTATACTTCTCTGACAGTATACGAAATATATAAATTTTCATTTATATTCTAAAGGAGTTTTATATTTGATCTCCTAATCCGCTGCTTTATCTCTTACAGGGAGAAAAACATTTGTAAACCTTATTTTTTCATGTTTTTCATCCACAAGAACAACATATCGTTTTCACTGATATTGCTTTATTTTACTTTTCTCCCGAAACCAACTTATGTTTCCGTTTCAATTATATAGCCGTAAGTGATATATATCAATTACGCGCCTACATAATGCATGAGGTATGTCTAAACGCATTGGAAAGGCATCAATTCTGCCCCGCCCTCAGTTTGTTAAAATAGCATCAACGTTGTGCTACTTTCTTACGTGATCTTTTTCACGAATGTATAAAACGAAATCTGCCGCCTATTTTAATACTGAATAAAATGTGTTATTTTGAGTTGTTGCATGTTTCTACATTTTTCCAACCTTTTTCTAGATAATAGAAATGTTTTCTATTCCAGATGAATTCTTATAAAAGACATTCCACAGATTAGCTCTCATTTTGTTAACTTGACAACGAATATTAAGCTAAAAATATAAATATTTATACTACAATTATTATGAATGAAACAAGAATTATCAAATTTGGAACATTAAATATTGAATATTTTTCTTACAGCAAAATATCGTCTGTAACACTTTGACATAAATATGATATGTCTTGACACTCCTTTTTGCTCATTATCTTGGGTAAAAACATTTTAAACCTAATAACCCTATTGAAGTTCCTATTTTCTTTAATTATACAAAGACATGTTGCTATTTTCTGATTTATTAATGTCCCAGTAAGTGACATAAAGGAATCCATTATATTTCACACAGTAAGTTACGTAAAGTACACCACTATACAGTATTTGAAACAGATATTTGTCAAACTCAATGTCTCAACAAATAATTAATTAAAAGCTATTTCTAATATTTACAATTTATCAAAGTACGCAACTGGAAAATAATTGGGAAATTGTCTACAGAATATCGAGAGAAACTAAGACGAAATAAAATGCATCAATTTGTAGAAATCCTATCATGTAACAAGCGACTGGATATGAAAATATTCAAAACATTAACAAACTAACAAAACCTTGAATTATAACTAAACAAAAACGTTGATTACAACATACGAATTGCGTGAACTAAACAAGAATTGTAAGAAATAGAATATAACGTTTGAAAAAAATATATATGTGATCACATATAAATGCATCCATATTTTCGTTTTCATGAAAAATAACATTCATTTTGATCTCTTAGCAGTATTATCAGAGACCAGCAACGAAATATTTAATTAATGTTTTTTTTCTCATTCCTTCGGATCAAAATATGTTTACATTAATATTCTTTTTGTCGCGTATTTTATGTTTCCCTCTAAACCAAATCATGAGTTTCCCCCCTTCTTAATATATCTGTAAGTGACACAAATTACAGACGTGAATGATGCATGAGCTGGAAACTCAACCATTGGAAAAATATCGCTCAAATGAAAGCCCCTCCCTCGGTTTGTTATGATAAATGGTCAGACTCAGCGGTTTGCTATTTGGTACGTGATCATCTCCACGACCTATGCATTATGAATGTATAACAGAAAAACTGCTATCCGTTTTTCTATTGCCTAAGATTTGCGGTTTTTAGGTGCACAATTTTATTCTTCTTTATAAAATATATACACTTGTATCCTTCTTATTCTAAAATATGGTGTCCAAACATGTTGTTATGAATGGCGTTGTATGTTACCTCATCACTAATAACCACAAATCTTTACCTTTGTTATATATATATATATACATTATATATATATATATATATATATATATATATATATATATATATATATATATATATATATATATATATATATATATATATTTATATATATACATACATATATATATATATTTATATATATACATACATATATATATATATTTATATATATACATACATATATATATATATATATATATATATATATATATATATATATATATATATATATATATATATATATATATATATATATATATATATATA